>JAKCPI010016772.1:0-57698 GCA_023213315.1 Euborellia annulipes | reverse complement strand
AGTTACATTTTTTTTTCAATTTTACAATATTTTTTCTCGCAAATCGTCCATTGTGTTTAAAATGATTTGCATTAAACATTGTAATATATTAAATAAAATAAAATTTAAGGCGTTTAAGATTTAAAATAGATAGCTGATGAATGCAATGTTGCCAGTTCTATATTAGCCTACGTGAAAAATTGCTCAAGTCGAAAGTCATTCATTTATTATTTTTGGTAATTAAATTATTAACTTAATTCAATTATAAACTATGATAGGTCACGACTAAATTATAATAAGGAATTTTAGCATTCAAATTTTTAATTTTATTTAAAAAAAATTTAGATTCTATTATGACTTACGATGTACTATCCGAACAACCTTAATCGCATTAAATAAAATATATTTTAAAAAAAATTCGCTCTATATCTTATAGATAATTAAATTAGTAATCATTGTGTTAAAAAATAATTAATTTTCTACCCTTAATTAATTAGCTGGAAACTTTAAAATGAAATGGAATAAATCCCTTGTATTCCTATGGGAAAGTCTAACGCCATCTCTTGCCGCCTCGAGTAACTAGGTAGTGAATCGTGTTCTAACGGCTTTTCGAGACGCGCACCTTAAATATTTTTATTTCTACGCGGGAAGCCCCCGGAGACTTCATGAATATTACTTGGAATTATACTAGGATTGTAACGCGCTTCAATTTAATTTTTTTTTCTACTGATTTGAATCTGAATCACCTTGAATTTAGTAGGATTAGAAGGTTTATTAATTAAAACTTTTAATTTTATTATATTCCCTTTTTGGATTATCAATCATAATCAATTTTGCTGATCACCTGCTAGTTGAAAAAAAGATCCAAGCTGCATTCAATTGTCCTTGAATTTAAAAAAATTTCCTATTTTTTTTTAGTGACCAAAAGGATGATTAATCTTTCTATTCTCATACCAGACAAAAAATATGGTGTGACTTAGCATGTTCCACAACTTCCTCTCTTCACCTTGGTAATCTTAATTTCGTAATATTCCTTTTTCTATATTCAAATTTATTCTCTAACATACCGATGCATACATCTCCATATTGCACTTCTATTTAAAGGAAAAAAAAACGAAAGTTGAATACAATTTAATAAAAAAAAAACTTACTTTTTCATTTACTTTGTTAGATAAATATCACTTGACGGCACAAGGCCAAATAAAAAACTAACTTCATCTTATTCATTTGTTTCCTTAGGAGATTAAATTGTTTGCAGGTACAATTTTACTTAAAAATTTAATCACCATCTTGTTTTTGTTTGCCCTCTTGTCCTTGCAAGCTTCATTTCTATTCATTCTGGTACATTCCCCTCGGAGTTCATTTTATTTTTTTGCTTTTCAATTCAATGCTTTTCGGAACCTTCCAACTTGATTAAATAATAAAATGTTTCTTTTAAGTGGAAAGTTTTTTAATTAATGATGAATAAGTAATTTATTAAACAGCAATCGATCCTTTTATTTGTTTATTGTACATCAAATGAAGATTTTTCTTAGACATATTTTTTAAATTAATAGAAAAAATAACACAAATAAGTATTTTGGCTTCTCTTATAAATTTCTAACTTACTGGATTTTATTTCTAGTTTATTTTAGTATCGAAAAAAAAAATCAAGCTCAGTAAGTGCTCTATAAACTCATCAACATTAAAGATGGGTTGTTTTAAGTTGAGATGAGACATCACAAGAGTTAGAAAACTTTGGAACCACTTCGCTTAATAAAGCATATAAAAATTCAATATAGTAGTAAAAATAAAAAGTACTTTCTTCACTAGTCCATTGAACTATCTTCTTTAAATTTTTTTTTTTTTTTTTTTTTTTTTTTAATAAATCATCTCTTTGTTCATTTTATTAATCTGAAAAAAAATAAGAAGACTTATTAAAATAAAAATTACAAGTTAATATAATAATAATATATAACATTTTTTTTAACTCTTTCAATTGATTCGATTGAATCTTCTCTAACTCTTTTTCGTGATTAAATTTGTTTCTAAAAATTTACTTTTAAAATATAATAAGTTGTAATATTGAGTCCTACCTACTACATTTTATAAATTTTAAAATTTAGTTTTTATCCGGCATCTAAAAATTTAACTCAATTTTAAATTAAGTTAACCATTTTTCTTTTAAAATCTCATTAGAGATTTTCAATTTTTCAATTCATCCAAGATCTCTAATCGAATTATTCCTTCGAATGATTATTCCTTTCTAATCATTGGTGTTTTAAAAGATATGAATTCTATATTTTAAAATTTTTTAACAAACAGTGGTCATTGCTCTCATACAAATTAATACAACATTCATGTATAAATATCATAAAAACAATTAGGAAATAATTTTTTTTTTATTATTATACTTCACAGTATTTATAAATTTTTAATAAATATTTAATACAAAAATGTGGTCTATAATTAAAAATTTTCCTAATAATAATATTTCAAACCACAAAACCTTTAATAATTTTTTTTTTTTTTTTATTAATATTCGTTTTAAGGTATTTTCGGCATCGGAGGCTATTTAGACCCCGTGCCTATTTATTAAAGTGAAACTTTTTTCAACGCCTCAAATTTTTTCGCCCATCTATTGCATGTCGCATTACAAGCCGTGACGTCACCGACGACTCACACCAGGTTCTTTACTACTCTACGAGAGTGCGCTACTGTCGCTAGAGCTCTAGGGAATGTGTGGGCAAGGTGGGGGGTCACCAATTCATTAGTGCCGTTTCCTTTGTTAATGAAAATATTACAACGCTTTTATTAACTTGCTTTCTTAAATAATAAGTTTATATATATTTTTCATCATATATTTATTTACTATATTTTTTTGCCTACGAACCGAAAAAAATTTCACTTGCATAAAACCACATAATTTAATTTTCAATTGATTAAATTGTAATAAATTTCGTCACCTGGGACGGGATGCGAACCGGGGGGGGGGGGGGGGAAGCCCCCCCCCCCAAAAAAATTTTTTTTTAAAAAAATTTTTTTTTTAAAATTTTTAAATTAATATAAAATTTTTTTTTTTTAAAAAAAAAGAGTTTTAAAAAAAAAAAAAAAAAAAATGTTTGTGGGGGGACCCCCCACAACACCCCCCCCGAGAAACACCTCTGGATCCGCCCTTGATGCGAACCCTTGACCTTTGATTTCAGAAGCCATTGGTCTACCTCTGAGCAGTCAAGGGCGCTTTAATTCAGCTTATAAATTGACACTTAAAAAGCAAGAGACTAATAGGCAAAGTGAAAAACTTATTTCTAAAGATTATAAAAAAAAATCTTTAATTTAATTTATTCAAAACCATAATTATTTAAAATTATCTTAAAATTAATTAAATAAAATCATTTTTCATATTTATCTACCCAAAGTCATCTTTTAACATACGGAATGTGTAATTTTTTAATTAAAATTCAAGCTCGGCAAGTTCATTTTAATTATATTATATTATTTCCTTTAAAAAAAAAAATTCAATTTCATAATTTGCGGGACCAACCAAAAAAGGTCTAATGTAAAAAAAAAATTTTCTCTTTCGTGTATTTCTTAAAACTTGTTCTCCTAGACAGAGAGAGAGAAATAAAAAAAATTTCAACTTGCTAAATCCGGTCTTGAATTTTTCTTTTTCTTTTATGAGAGTTTTTTGGTAATAAAATTTGTAATATATAGGTGATTATCTGTGTGTGCAGGCGAGACGATCAAAATAATTCAGCAATCGTTCCTGGAGATCATGAAGAAGTTCAAACTGTCCAACGAATCAGTCCCACTAATACATGCCATGTTCAAGGTGTTCAATTTCGACTGGAAGCAAATTTCAAAAAATATCTCCGAGTGTAAGTATCTTTTGCTTACGTTATCTTCGTAAATTTCCACCCACCAGATCGTGACAAGACTCTTTTCTGACACGCCTTTACCTTTATTATTCCATATATTATATTTCCCTCTAGTTATTTAATCTTTTTATGATTATTGTTACTATTTCTTCAATAGTTTCAGGATTATTGAATCACCAAATGTTTTTTATTCTATTTGAGTTATTTCATTTAATTTGTATAATAGCCTTTATATATTCAACTCTTCGAATCTTTTTTTTTTTTTATAATTTTGATATCTTTTTATGCGGGTTGGCTGGATTTTTTTAATCGAGGCGGGAATCCCACTGAGCAGTCACGTGATTAAATTAAAATAAAATGTATTTCAGTTTTAATTTTTGAGTACTTTGGCTAATTTTTTATTGAACCAAATCTACACCATTCGTTTTTAATTTTTTATTACAATACTTTTTTACAAAAAGAAATAATTCTCTAGCTTATATTTTCACTTTTTTAAGTAGGAGGTTTTTTATTACAGTGTCGTAAAATGAAGACCTGATAGTTAATTTGGTACCGCTGGCCCGCTGGCCTTCTTCAATCTGATTCATAAAATTCTTGAAAGTAGGCAATCCAAATGACCAACTCACTAATGGATTAATTACTACAAAGCTTCTTGAAACAAGAAATTAAGGGATTCAGTTTTATCAAATGGGTGGCAATTTTTTAACATCATGTGTCATCCCATCATAACTAATAAATTCACTGATTTTGTTAATATACCCGTACATATCAGGGTGTTTCATTTGAAACGAACATTTTTTTATTTTCGCGGACATACTGAAATATTGTTCCAAACATAGAAAAATCCCTCCAAGTTTCAGCCCTGAATTTGAATTTTAAGTACTTCCCCTCGATCGTTGAATTTTTTTCATTTAAATTGCGATTAGCCCCAATCTGTATGTATATAACTTTATTTATTTATTTATTTTATTTTATGTTTTTTGTATGTATTATATATAATTATTGTATTTTGTGAAACTGGCAGGAAGACCGCTGGTCAGGAGCCAAATAAATAATAATAAAAAAAAAGCCCCAATCTGAATTAAATGAAAAGCCTTTTTTTGGGTTGCCCACTTTCCGCAGGATGGCCAAACTCGAAGAGGTTCACCGTTATTGCTAGATACGCGTCCTACCACATTCTAAAACCTGTCTTTGAAAATATAAGTTTGAAAAAGTGAGAATATTTTCTTTCTGAAATAATGTAATAAAAAAATTAATTAATTTAAATTTGATCTAGTTCATATTTAATATCTTGTAAATTTATACATATTAATATAATTCTCTCTCGGTCGAAGTCCATTCGCCTTTAAATGCCCACACATATCCATTTAAATATGGTAATTTTCTTTTTAGTTCAACTCCCAATTCAACATTGTAAAACTCTTGTTAATATTCGTACTAAAGTAAACTTTCAATTATCTCATAAAATGCTCAGTAAACCTTACTTACTAATTCTTGTAATTTTAGACTAAAGAAAAATACTTATTCATAATTTAAAAGTAAGTTTTCAACTGTTACACTTCGATTAAAAAAAAAAACTATTTTTTTTTTAATTAAATAGTTAGCTTTAAGATAGAGATTTGCAGATTTCAGTTTTTATGAATCAGCCAATCAAACTTATCGAAACGTTAATGATTTATACTTGTAGCCTATATTAGCCCGCAGGAAGCTATAGATACGGTTTTTTTTCCCATATAAAGCCTACAATGTTTTTCTAAATTCTATCAAATATTATGTAACTATGTAAATATTACTACCCCCCCCCCCCCGAATAAAATTTCTTATACAAAATTCATATCATTTTACCTTTTTTTTTTTTAGTAAATTTTCCCTCGTGACTCAAATAATCACTTCATTTTCCCCTGATGTGAAAATGATTCGATTTTTTTTTTTTTATAAATTCAACTTTGAATTGTTATGTCCCACTTAGAGAAACCCCAGTTTCCTCCATGCCACAATGAAATTTAGTAATGTTTTGGCCAGACCCCACCTAACGAGTTACGTAATATGTGGACGTCGTCCACATATTACATACGCAACTGTAAAGGGGTCGTCCACTGGACATTCAGTGGACGATCTCTTTATAGTTGCTTATTTATTTAGTAGTCTCGAGGCAAATATAATTATTAACACCAACTTCGAAAATTTAACTTCTCCGATTAAACTAAATCGACCCATAGGAGTAATTAATTTGAATTATTACTGAATGAGCTCTGAAGAAGGTAATCGAATGAAATGTACTACTGCTTTTTCCCTATGTGTAGAACTAACGCCATCTCTTGCCACCTAGAGTAACCAGCTTCTAAATCGGCTAATAACGGTTTTTCGAGAGAGACCCCCTTAAGTAAATTATTTGAATAAAAGCTTCTTTTTTTTTTTTAATTCATATTAGGAAATATTTTAGCAACTTTATTTCTACTAGATTAAAAAACGTTTATCTGTATTAACTATAGATAGGTGATCTTATTGCAACAATAATTTACCAAATCAAGGTGTAACAGTTTAAAACGTTTTTTTTTTTTAGTTAATTCTGTAGATTACAAATTTTTAAAATTCAATAATCTTGAACATTATTGTTTTCAAGAAGGAAATTTTTCCTTCCTTTACTCCTCTCATTCCTATATATTAAATTTTGTGTACTGTAAATTCATTTGCTTTGACTTGTTATTGTTTGTTGTCTTATTGTTTGTTTGTCATTTACAGTGAATATTTGCGAATCTATTTGTTTTTAGTTTTTATCTAATTATATGTTATTTATTTTAATCATTTTTTTCCAGATATAATACAAATTATTTATTTTAATTTGAACACAAAAATACATCAAAATATAATACTAATTAATAAAATTGAATTAAATGATTGGCCAAAAACATGAATTAAAAAAAAAAGTATAATAAAATAACGAAAAAGAATACAGAACTCGTAAATGATCGTAAAATAAAGCCAACTAATCAACAAGACCTTGGTTTTACAATGACAATCAACTTCACGCAAGGCTTGTAATTCTTGAGACGATTCCTCTCAAAAGAAAAGACTTGAAAAAAAAATGGAGAAGAAAAAATTACTGGAATTAAATGATATCGAAAAAAAAAAATTAGCATCAGAATGGATGGTTGTTTCTTACATTTTTTCTTACTTTGAATTAATGAAACGTAAAATAAATATTTATTTTTTCTTGCCTATAGATGAAAAAAAGTAATGCATTCATGTTAAAAATTTGATGTCGAGATTTTGATGAAAATACACGTTTTGAGTCTGTCTTTCTGTCTGTGTGTGTGAGGAAAATAACTACATGGTTAAAATCTTTTATTTTAAGCAACTGGATAAGCTTTTAAATAAAAAAAAGTACTACTAGAGTTCTTAAAAAAAAATAAAAAATTATTTGCCCTAGCTATGAGAGAATAGAACCCATGTTTTATTCAAATTATTTCGTATATATAGCAGAAATTACTTCGATTTGCTTGTTGGTAGTTAGGCAACCCAAATGATCAACCTAGTAATTTCGATTGATAACAGACGAATTCTGGAACATTTAATCAAAAAATTGGGATTTGATTATTTTGATTATTAAAAAAAAAAAAAAATCTCTGCACTAATTTAATTGAGTTTTTGCAGTTCATCTTATCTCTTATGATAAATCTTTAATATTTTTATTAAGTATAATATTTTAACTACTATGTGTGAATCTCCAAGAGAAAGATATTCAACTCTTCCTGAAAAATTTTTATTATTGCTAGTTTGCCAGTTTGGATAATTAATTAAAGGAACAGAGTAATATATTTGTTTAAAAAATTTTGTTTCTTATTAATTATTAAATTGCTAATTATTTTTGACATGTATATTGAAATTTTTTCAAAGGAAAAAAAATAAACATATGAGACGACATTTTTTCTGATGCTAATTTTTATATATAAAAATAAATGAACAGGCCAACTCCATTATTTTAAAATTTTAACTATTCTCTCTCGTACATATATTTGAACTAAAAATAAAATAAAAAACTCGTCAAATTAAATACAAGCTTATAAAATGCATATGGCCAAAAGCCAAGAGGAGGCCTTAAAGAGGGATAGATGTAAATAACGGTCTAAAAGCGATAGGCTTGGCGGCCCGGTTCATTCACACGATGGCCCTGGGCTGCGATCACTGACCTGCCACAAACGCGAACGCAAACCGCCGAAAGTGCGACGTCACTACGGGAGGGCGGAATGTTGCCACCACAAACAACGTGGAGTGCGCCTGGTCAGGGATAGTAAAAGGGGGGCCTTTAGTCAGTCAGTGAGCCGGTCGACGAGGCAATCGCCAAAACTCGGCAAGGCCCGGCCTCAGGCCCAGGCAACCATGACCCACCTCAAGGCTGTCTGCGAACATGTCTACCAAGCAGCCATTATCAAACCACCATCTCCCAAGAGAGTATATACTTGAGAGAATCATAAAAAAATTATGGGCCAACCATTAAAGAAAATTAAAAACAGAATTGATTATATCTATCTAATACTATAGTAAAAAAAGAAAGAAAGAAACGCACCTATAATAAATTCCAATAGTGATTTACTGATATAATAAAATTTATACAAATAAATTGTCACCGTAAAATTCGCACGCAAATTTACCAAGATTGAAATATATACCTGCTTGAATGACATTGCCTTTTTAAGACAAGAAAAAAAAAATAATAACCGTCATTCTTTTTTTATTCATATTATTATACTTTATTATTTTTTTGTAAAAAATAATTAATAATTATTCTTTTAAAATTCGTTGATAGAGTCATTATTCATAAATTATTATATTTATCTCATATTTGATCCTATCAAAATAGTCCTCTGGCAATTCTACTAGGAAAAGGAGTTGCTGTGACATCCCGACCTCTGGAAGGGACGTAAAGAAGGTGATACATACATTCAACTAGACGCCAGTGCTGAGCGATTTCCTCAATCTACGATGTACCCTCTAGCATAAAAGAGGTTAAATAAAAGAAACTAGGAGGAATTATTGTAGAAATAACGCGGGAGGAGTAAAGGAAATATAGGAAATGATGTAACTTCACGGGGTGCCGGTAGATGGCTATAGCCAGAGGCCGGTTGGGTTTGAGGTGTGTGTCTGCGTACACGAAAGCACCTCGGGTAAATAAAGATTCAAATAATAATCATCTGAAATTTTGACAAAATAATAACAATTCAATTATGGTTTCAATGCAAAATTTTTGAATGGGGAAAAAAATTAAAAATTTTCTAAAAATGATGGTATACCAAGTATAACCGCAGAGCATAGTGATAGGATTCCCGTTTTCTTCCTCAGAGGTCGTCCACATATGAATTCGTCACGCCTTTTTGACGCTATTCTAGTCCCCCGCTCAGGGGGGTCACAGTTATATACAAACCCCCCTTTCGCCCCCGGGTCTGGCGTAGTAGGTAGCGTGCCTACCTCCTATACCAAACGTCGCGGGTTCGGACCCAGGCAGTCCGATGATTTTATTTAAGCCATTTGGATACCAGATGGCTTAAATAGAAATGCCTGAACCACAAATTGATTTATTAATTACAACGGTTATCGTCAAAAGTCTTAAATGGCCTAAGTTGCCGAAAAGACTGTGTGAATGTGTGTGTGAGTGTGAGTGTGAATGAGAAAAAAGTCTGAATGTTTTTTTAAAAAAAAAAACCCCTTTTGTCACAACATATAACTACCTCCTTCCGAAACGGAAACTTGTTTTAAACTTTCTTAAAATTTCTTACACAAAATTCATTCGACCTTTTTTTTTTAGTAAAATTTCCATACGATTCTCATCCCATCTTTTCAAACTCAAAAAATTTTATAAATTCAACTTTGAATTGTGATGTCACACTTAGAGAAACCCCCTGACACAATTAGTGACGTTTTTTCCAGACCCTACCCCATCCCCCTAACGCGCTACGTAGGCTAATATGTGGACAACCCCTTAGGAAGAGGTTTCACTAAAAGATTTGGATATAATTATTTTTTGTGTTGAATCTGATTTGTCACCAACTACATGATTATAATCATATCTGCTCTATTCATTCGGTCAATCGCCTCTTCCAAGAATAGATAGTAAAGCATAAATACATTTTTAACTACTCAAATTTTATTATTTATTTACTTTAGTTGGGACGCCAGTTATTTGATTTTTTTCCGGATTTATTTGAGTATACAGATGCATGCCAGAAATATTTTTGTAAGTGAGGGAAGGATGACGGAATATATATAAAAAAAAAACTTTCTTTAATAGAAGCATGTTGTGTTGACGTAGAGAATTATTATATTATTATTTGAAATTCTTATCTAGATCCCCGTTTGTTTACCCCAGATGCTTTCGTGCACGAAGACACACACCTCAAACCCAACCGGTCTCTGACCGTAGCCATCTACCGACACCCCGTGAAGTTACATTATTTCCTATCTCTAACTCCTCCTGCATTCGTTTCTAGCTGGTTCCTTTTATCCAACTCTTCTATACTAGGGAGGATGTCCTAGTTGAGGAGGGACTCCCTCAGCATCGGCGTGTAGCCTGCTCTTTTCGAAGAATGCATCACAGAAGAAACCTTCTTTACGCCCCTCCCACAGGACTGGATGTCATAGAAACTCCCTCTCCTAGTAGAGCTGCTTAGAGGCTATTGTTGTGGTCGATATAGAGAAAAAATAATTTAATCAAAAAGCAACATAAGCGAGCGAATCATAATTAGAAGAAAAAAAAAGTTTTAATATATTAATACATACTATCAGCATATTTTAAAATTTATTATATATAAATTGTGTTCCTTTTTTAAAAAAGAAAAAAAAATGTTTTTTATTGCGAAATAATTACATGAAATCATCAAATAAAAACTACTACTTTTTAATTCATCCATAAATGGAAGAGATTTAAGACCTTGAAAAGAAAAAAAAAATATTTAAAATAATTATGAAAAATTACTTAAAAGAATTATAAAATTGATTTAATTAATAAATTAATCCAATTTAAACTCTATTATATAATACACTTTATAACATTAAAATGTAAAAGTATTTAAAATTATTTTTTTCTCATGTCAATATTATTTTCCTTCATTTTATTTATTTTTTAAACATCATTAAAAAAATCAATATAAAAGGACTTCTTTTATCTAACATTTTATAAGATTTCTTGTCTTTTTTTTATATCAAAGAGGCTAAATGTACATATCAAGCTCCAAGTCATTCACTTTTATATATTTTTTATCTTGAAAAACAAATAAAATACTATTGTTTATTTATATCAGTTGAACTAAATTGGAGTTGCAAGTAAAAAAAAAAAAGTAAATAAAAATCTATTACAATGAAATCGATTACGATTTAAAATAAAAATTATCTAATTACGATTTAATTAAATTTAACTGAAAATTAAGAACATTAAAATTCCTATATTTTTATATAGATGAAAATAAATTATACTTTAATGTTATTTTTTATTCAAGAAATAACGACGATTACTAAATGCATAAAAACGTTCCACATTTCTAACATAATTGCATTTTTATATATTTGACAAAATAGTATAAAATTTTAAGAAAATATTCTGGCTATTAAAAAATATAAAAAATAATTGATATAATCGTAAAAAGGAAAAAATATTATAAAATGAAATTATGATATCAAATTAATTTAATTTTTTACAGTAAAAAAATAATAATCATAATAAAATAAAGATTATATATATAAAAAGAAAAGTATAAAATTATATCAGAGAGAAAACAAAGAAATGAAAGAGAGAGATTAAACTTCTAAAGATGCACAACAAAAATGACGACGGCCAAAAGACGACATTTACGAGTATTAACTTTTGACATGAATAAAAAAACTTTTATCTCGATGCACCAAACCTGAAGGAGAGAAAGAAAGAAAGAATCGACGACCAAGAGATTGAAATCCAAGATATTTTGCTTTATGCTTAAACCAATAAAAATACTGAGTAAATTGCCAGTTGCAATCGAATCAATTTAAATTCACAAGTAAAAAAAAAAAAAGGAGCAAAATACATTTCAAAAGGAATAAATACTACAAAAAAGATTTAATTTATTAAAGAAATAAATAAGTAATAAAAATGCAATAAAATAGTTTGAATATTTAAAATTAGCTTTGAATTTCTCAATTTTGGAGAAAATAAATAAAAAAAAGTTATTTTTTGTTTTTTATTTAACAGCCAGCTACAAAATTTTTTTTTATTTTCAAAGGTCAAAAATGACAAAACTCATAAATGTTCAAGTCACAGATATGTGATTAAATATACATTCAGTTACAATATAATTTATAGCTGCATTCACTGAAATGACCACAGAAAGAGAGAAGAAGACTGTCTTAGCTTCAAAAAGGATTCACAGAAAAAAATTATAAGAAACCATAAAATTTGCATTTGTCAAAGGACACAACTCATGATGGTTATATTTCATATAAACAAATTTTATATCACATAATTTAAAGATATTTTCTCTCTATAACGAATCGATGATAATTGTCAAATAAAAAAATATCGATTACTAAAAATACGATTTTGATATGCAAACATTTCAAATTTAATTGATATTAAGACGGTCTATTTATAAAATTCCTCTCTAATAAATTTAATTCTGTGATGACAGCTCATAATCTCAAATAAATATTTTTGAATTATCTCCAGAGAGTAACAAACTGTAAGTATTTTTAATTATTTTTAAATTTAAGGAATTTATGTGTGATGGTTTTAATAAATCCCCAAATATTTGTTTTCAATTGATACGTAATTGCAACCAAATTACTATTTACACTAGATATGTTCTTTGTGGAGAATTTTATTTTCAGGCTTTATTTTATTCAATTGTATTATTATTATAATAATAATAAAATTTACAATAAAAAAATCACTATCCTCATTTAGAGAAAAAATGATAAATAGACTATTATTAAAAGGAAATAACGTATTTGACATTATATAATTTTGAACTCTGACATCGATTATTAAAATGATAATCTCATCAATGGCCTTTGCATAATTATACTTTTTTTTTTATTCTGATAGATAAGAAACACTCAGAGAAAATAGCTAATAAATTTTGGAAATTAAAAAAAATTATTTCTTTTTGGAATCTGGGACCAACATAAAATGATATATTTATTGTTAAAATTATATTATTAGCAGTCACCCTAATTTAATATACCATTAAATTAGTATTAAATTTATCTAGGCCTTCTTTAATTAAAATTTAGATAACGACTTTTGTATCAAAGAAAACCCCAAACGAATGATTGGAACTTTTTTATTTATAGAAATAAATTTACACAGTTGTTTATTAATGAAAACAAGGGTGAAAGCTTCGTTCAAAAAAGAGTTGTCCCAACTCTCTAATCTGCTAGTTGGGTGGCCTATCAAATGGCGCAACTCCTTGCCAAATACTTGCAGGAAAATAAATCTTTTTTTTTTTATTGTTTCTTCTGGTAAACTGTTGCTTATTTAATCTTTATTTTTTACAACATGTTAATAATTATTTTTAACTATTGTAGTTGGTATCCAATTTAATATAAAGTAATTTAGAGAAACTATTAAGATTGCAAATCCATTTTGATTGCTTTATTAGAATGTCCTCATCATTCTTTTTAGAGGTGGGGATATAACAGGGGCTTATATAAAAATTTCAGGGCGGAGCACCGACTCATTTTTAAAAATTCTCCCCCTCCCTATACCCAAAAATATTTTTAAAATACAGGATATACTTGAGCCCCGTGGAGCCCGGGCCCTTTTAAAGACAAATTTTCATTTTATTTTTTATTTAATCTAAATATTTCCATTTTCACCTGAGCCCCGAGGGGCCAGAGCCCTTTCAAAACATAGGTTTTATTAAAAAATGCTGATATATTAATATTTACGCGACGCACTTTTTCGCACGAAAATATTGGCCACATAATCGTATATATGTACGTATATAAATTTGAAAAATTTCCCCCTCCCCCTTATATACCTCCCTTGAATATAATTTTCATTAAACATCTCACTGGGATGAAAATCAAATTTTTTTGCTCTTTCATTAGAATGAAAACCCTTTTTTGTAGATCGGTTAACTGAAAAAAACTTTTTTATTTTATTATTTTTTTTTTTTTTATTTTTCCTCTGACCAACCGTCATAGGATTAAATCTTATAAAATACATTATACAAAACAGTAATACAATATATAAATACATAACTTAAAAAGAAAAAAACTTTTAGTTGCATTACTAATCTTCTGTAATATGCATTCTTTTTGTTTTTTCTTACTGTTTTTTACCTTTATAAAATATTTTTTTTTTTGCCAAACTAAAGATGATAATTTTATCATTAATGGAAATTTCTTGTCTAATATGAAAAAAAAAAAAATTAATTAATCAACCTTTGAAATTTAAAATTTTTAGAGTCGTCCTTTTGAGAATTAGACAATTATTAGGCCTTTATGAATATTTGGGACAAATAAAAATTAGGCTTCCATAAATGTACTGTATTCTAAACAGGAAAAATTTCTCAATTTTCTCTCTTTTAAATTTGAATTGACTTCTTAACTATTACTTAATAAATTCAAGAAATTCTTTTTTTTTTTTATTAATCCCGATATATATTATAGGTTATAATTTTCCTCCTATATTATTTCACTTTTAACATATCAAATCAATAAATTTCAAATTATATTTTCATATTCTTCTGACGAACTTTTCAATAAGCTTTATTAGGCACCTATTCATTTAATTAAAGAAGTGTGATTTGAATCCAAAATACATTTCTATTCAATTCTATTTATTTATCATCATATATCATCCATCCAATATATTTAATTTATTTTCTTTAATTTTTCTATTTTTAAATTGTTTTACAAATTGATAGCCATTTTAAATTTTTTAGTGGTAATAGAAATTGAGTTTATAAGTAGGTATCATTTAGTATGACTCTGTTGTTAATGCTACGTGAAAGGGTTATTAAAATTATTTTATATCTAGACGCCATATATATTATTTTTATCGCTTTGACGTGGCTTTATTACATTTCCTCTATAAATTCATCCCATACAAGCTTTTAAAATAAGGTTAGAAGTAATACAAATTTCTGATTAAATTAATAAAATAATATCTCTAATTTAGAAAATTTATTTTATATATTTTTATTGGTTTTAAAATAAAAATGCAAATACCGCCATCTGATAGTGAAAAACGGGAAAATTATCTTCTAAAGAGATTTGTGAAAAAAATATACTAAAGTGTTTTTTTACATTTAAATATAAATCTCTTAATTAAGGGTATTTATAAAAGTATTCGAAATAGGAGTATTAGTAAATTTGTTATCCTCTTATTTCTCTCTCGCTTGTCCTAGGACAAAACCTGAAATTCCTCATTTTACTGGTAAACGGATTAGAGGAATTGAATTTTCAAAAAGGGATGGGAAATAGTACCTATTTAAATTTTATAAAACAATAAAGAAGATTTTTTGAAGTCTTTTTTTTCAAGACCTGATATATATTTTATAGGATTTCAGCCAAGAAAGGAAATAAAAATAAACCTTTACAGCTTCAAAATCTCTTTATTGTCTAGATATTCGCTTAATGAGCCCTCGGTATAATAAAAGATTTCTATGTATAATAATGTTTAATTCATTAAAAAAAATTACAATGGTGCTTGGCAATTCGGACCTTAAATGGCTTCCAGATGTGATTTAATATTTGTAATTAATTGTGAGTCTATGTCGGTGATTTTACCTGTACTTTTATGTTAATTTTTGTGTCTTATTTTAAAGGATTTTTTCTAGGACTGAAAATTTGAGACTCAGTTCAATATTGATTTAAATTTTATTTCGGAATTTGAAGCTTCCACGGTTGTAGTTAAATAATAACTCATGATTTCGCTTAAACTTATCTGTAAAATATACAACATTTGGGTCATTCATACTGAGGTCTTCTTTAGGTATAAATCAAATACAATCACAAAGAGTCTTATGTCTAACATGTTAGAAATCAATTTAGAATGCAGATTTCTAGAAATATTCTTTGTGATTGCCTCTGTTCTATTCCCGAAGAATGGCCGAAATATATTGTATTTTATACAATTAAAACACAAAATCATCAATTATTTAATTTAAATTTTGTTAATTTTGATCTTTTCTGACTAAAGTTTAAATTTCTAAAAATTCATTTTTTTTTGGTAGTAAACTAGTTTTTTTTTTTTTTTTTTTTTTTTTTTTTTTTAATAAACGAAGTCCCCCACTAGGCTGAAGTTTCGATTTTGTTTAATATCATCCTTAAAACTTATAGACTGATATATGGATATAAATAAATGTAAAAAATCACATTTATTCACTTGCCAAATATCTGTATGTTCATCTCAATATAACCGATATTTTTTACTATATATTTATATATAGGCCTATATATATATATATTATACTGGTAGTTCATAAGCTCTGAGGATGGTTTTAACCAAAACCAAACGCCAGGGCAGTCGCATTAATAACAAAAAAAAAAAAAAAAATACATACAAGCTGATATTTTTCTCCATTTTCAAGTTTATATTTCTGCAGTCATCTAAAAATAATTAAATTCATATTTATGTAAATTCATTAGAGTATTGAAATAAATTTATTGCTTGGGACAGGAAACGAATAGCTAATCCTAAAAGACAGGGATTAAAATTATTATATTAATTTCTGACAAGAACCACACTCTCCCTCCTCCCCGCTAAAACATTCAAAGTAAATAGGCCTACTCAATTTGTTCCTCTCCTAAATGTCTGATTTTAATGCGTAGCCAGTCATTATTTTAGATTTTAGATTTATTTTTATAAATGCCTAAAAAAATAAAAAAAAAAACCTTATGCTAAATTCCTCACTCAGCCGTTTTTGTTTAAAGAAAAGATATAAATAGAAGATATATTTATAAAGTCATCAGACTTAGAGTAATCTCGAAAGAAGCAAATAGAATTTGTTTTCATTGCAATTTTTGAATTTTACTTGAAATTTATTATAAATGTTAAAAATTAATTAGATAACTCAAAAACTATTTTAACAGTTAGAACACTATAAAATAAAGAAATAAAAAATATTATATTACACAAGTACATGCACTTGTACTTAATATTCGCTTAACTTAAAATATGAATTGCGAATTGATATTATTCTTAGAACTTTATGAAATATAGGTCATTTCATATTTTATTTGAAAAATAAATTAAAAGATAAAATTATGATTAATGTTGAGGCTATGGATATATTTCTTATTCAAGATATTTTATTTATTTTATAATTGAATTTCAAAATTTACATTAAAAATGTTAATATGAAATGTTCAAGTCATTTTTTTTTTATTATATAATAAAGCTGACCCTACGAAGGGCAGGTAATATTAAATATATTAGTAACATAATTAAATCCGTGTTGTTAAAAAGTTTTTAGACAAAATTTCAGATATAATTATATGAACAAGGGGTTGGATTAAAATTAAAAACTTCTGTCTGGCAGCTTTATCATCTCATACAAAAAGATTTTTTATTATATAAAAATTTAATGTTGCGTAACTTTAGCTATGTTTTTTCATTAATTAATTTAAATAAAATGACCACCATTAAGCTTTAATCATTTCATACCTAACATAGAAAAAAAATTATTAACAAACTTATTTGTTTTATACACACTATAAATTGTTCAAAATATAATAAGCTCATAAAGATTTTCTAAATATCCCTATGATGTTTCATAATTATTACTCTTATAGTTTCTGAGATATTTTAGTCAAGCGTTATTAGCAAACCGTGGCACAGTGGTCCGAATTGAGAAAAATGCACCAAATTGAAAAAAAAAAAAAAAAAAAATTATACCTGCTAACGGTGGAGAAACAGGCCCCTTTAGTTAGCATTAAATTTCTGAGCTGAGAGCATCGATTTAGTGAATTTAGGTTTGTTTTAAAAAGTTTAACTTCAACCAACTTCCAGCCCGCGGGCTTGGTGTAGGGGTTAGCGTCCTGATCTTGTGTAGCAAGGGTCGCGGGTTCGGATCCCAGGCAGTCCGATGATTTTATTTAGAGAGCTATAGAAAAAATAATAATAATTTGGATTGGACGGGTGCGTCTCCTTTTCGGCATTTGGCATCTTAAGACTCTCTTTATTTGCTGCACCCGTACTTGCTCTCTTCCAATCCATAACATCAACAGCAACTTCTCTTCAGTTTATAAAATTAAATTTTAATAGAAAATATGCTCTAAAGTGACTCTTATTTTGAATTACCTAGATTTTTTTAAGGCGATATCCCTTAAAAATATGCAGATAATTATAATACATATACATTTTAAGTTTCAGCCCAATCGGAGGTCATTTAGATGTGCCGCAAAAAGGCTAAAAGTTTAGAAAAATCGAAATTTTTAAGTTTTCTTTAACTTTGGACACCCCTCATACAGTTTTTCTGATCCCTGAATGCAAAAAACATTTTTTTACGATATTCTATAGTTCTTTAGCTTTCCAAAAATGATTCATTTGTGAAAATCGATTAAGTAATAACGAAATTATAGACAAAATTGTTAAAATAGTTAAAGTTTATTCCTATGAGCTCTACTGTCGGAGAGAGAGCAAAGCGCCTAAAAGATAGGCAGCCAAAGTGTTTTTTTTTTTTTTTTTTTACCAGACTGATAACTGTTTTGTTTATAATTTCGTTAATTATTAACAGATTGTCATGGATGAATAATTTTTGGAAAGCTAAAGAACTCTAGAATATCTTAAAAATATATTTTTTGCATTCAGGGATTAGGGGTGTCTAAAGTAAAAATATCATTGTGTGGTTTTATGAAACCACGATGCATGTGGAACTTTTTTTCGGATCGTAGGCGTACGCTTTTTCTAAACTGTTAGCTGTTTGTGGAACGTCTAAATGACCTCCGATTGAGCTGAAACTTAAAATTCATATGTATTATAACTATATAAATATTTTTAAGGGGTGTCGCCTTAAAAAATCCAGATAATTCAAAATAAGAGCCGCTTTAGAGCACATTTTCTATTAAAATTTTATTTTCTCTATAGCTCTAAAATTAGACCTGTTGGGGCTAAACTGATAGCATTTTTGGAATCAGCGCTACCCAAATACTCAGGAATAGCTTCAAATACCTCGGCAACAAAAAAAAAGTCTTTTTGGTCCCCTGTGTAATTATTAAATTGATTAATACATAGGAAGAAAGGATGTCAGCCAAACAGAATAGCTTCTATCAAATAAAAATACCAATATATCAAACTTTTCGCTTTAATTAATACTATATTGGATTTACATTTGAAATAAGCTATCCTGTTTGGCTGACATCCTCTCTTCCTACGAATTAATCTAATCCAGGGGTTTTAAAACTTATGCAACCACGCCTTTCTTAAAAATATTTAATCGTATGACGCCCCCCCCTCCCCCATTTTATAAAATAATACAAACACAAAAAATTTTATTTAAAAAAAAAAAAATTTGTTTTAAATTTTCTCCAAAAACCCCACACATCAAACACCTATAAATAAAACATAAAAAAAACCAGGAAAGAGGGGAAAAAAAATTACCCCCCCCCCCCCCCCCCCCCCAGAAATTTCAAAACCCCCCCCCCTCCCCCCCCCCCCCCAAATAAAAAAAATAAATATATATAAAATTTATTTTTTTTAAATAATAAAATTAATTTTGAAAAGAAAACAACCTTCCCCCCCCCCCCCCCCCCCCCCCCCCCCCCCCCCCCGGCGCCCCCCCCCCCCAGTTTGGAAAACGCTGATCTAAACATTGGACAACCACTTGTCTCATCGACATCATTATAAAATAACTTCTTGACTGAAACTATTATTTTATTGATCATAATTAGGGCCTACAATTAAATTTATATAGTCAGTAAATAGTAATTAAATACACTTATATTTTTTCATATCATAAGATCATATAAATTTCCTTTATGCAGATTGCAACTTGATAAATAAACATAGCTTGTAGAAATATATCTAACATTTATTAAAAAAAACATTTATCAAGAAAATCATCTTTTGTTTATATTTAATTAGAATAATTTAAAATATTATAGCTCCCGTTCTATTTGAATTTAAATGTTTTTATTTTCCTGATATGCTACACTCTAAAATATACTTGAATTTTTCGTGCCAACACGCATAAGGCATGTTTCGGTATTAAATAAATAATAAAATCCCTTTGATTCTGTTATTAATTTTAACTAACTAAATATTTTTTTTCTATCTAAATCTATTGTTCTTGTATATTATATTTTTTTTCTCTTCTAATTTGGCAAACTAAATTTCTTAATGAACTTGCCGCAACATCATCTCGTGAATAGATATATTTATTTACACATCTTTTTAAAAGTAACACTTATAATTAAAAAATTTTCATTAAGCCGCTTAATTGAAAGAGTTATTTTCTATAATTTTAATTTCTTCAAGTTTTAAGAATGATTTAATTATTCTTAAGCATAGAAAATAAATTTATGTTTAGAAAAGGGAGGACCGAGGAAATGGATGGGCGATCAGACCATTTAGTTTGAGGTAGGAGAGAAGTAAATGACATGACATTCAAACAACGAAGAGTGGAACCGGGTTGTTACTTACCCCTGTTAGAACCAGGGGTAAACAACCCGGGAATGTTTTTTCTTTGGGGGTTTTTAAAACTTAAAAAAATTTAAGGCCCTTTGATTGACTTCCTGAGCTGAGTGATACATTTTATTTAAATTATATTGTCTAACAAATAAATAGGTATGAATGTTAGTCTCAGATGCTGAAATATATTTAAATTCAAACAAATTTACTTTTCTCCATTTCTTTATAAAAGCTGATATATGGTAAAAGCAAATATGATAAGGCTATCTTTTTCTCTAACAGTAGTTGTGAATTTTTCGATTTAAATAAATAAAAGTATGATAATAAATACTTTTGATATCAATAAATGAATATAACGAATATTTTTTTATTTTAATAGCCTAAATAATTTTTGGCATTGTCTTATGCAATATAAACAAAAAACGTAACACTTTGTTTCTTCTTAAAAAGACCTCTTATAATCTATCTTAATGATACTATAAGCTATTAAACATTTAATATGAAATAACTTAGACACTTCTAAGTAAATTTAACACAAATTGAAATTCTTTTAATCAAATTAATAAAATTTAAATAAATAAAGAAAAATATGTCGATATTCAATTAATGGGACAAATCAACATAATTACGATATGATTAGTTGGATATTAATTAAAAATTTTGTTTTTATAAGAATTTTCAATAGACAGAAAAAACTGAAATGAAAAGATTGTAAAATTTTAGAAATTGGGCGTTGATAAAAAAATTTCGACATTTTTGTCTTTGTAATTCTAAATTGATTAAAATTATATGGATTTGTGTTAAATGTACTTAGAAATGTATAAAATATTTCATATTAATTGTATTACAGTAGGCCTATCATTTAGATAGATTAGAATAGATCTTCTTAAGAAGAAACAAAGTGTTACGTTTTTTTTAAAGGCAGTGTAGTAGGTCTAGAGAGAAAGTATTATAATCGTCTAAAATTCGACTTCTAGATTTTGCTTCTTATGTCTAAAACGAAATATGGTTTTACTTCGGCAATTTAAAGTTGTGTCATGTAAATAATAAGAATCGTTGTTTATTTTGTAAGTAGTTGGAAAATAAATTTCTTAATTGAATTCTCTATACAGTTTTTTTTTAATTAAAAATTCAATTATTAATCGGTTATAAAACTACCTACTAATAATATTTACTTGTTGCTATTATATCCCCGGAGCTCCGCCAATTTATCAGCCGTTTACTTGTTTACAATATTTTTAAACATTATTATGGGTATTCATAAAACTAACAGTTTTTGCAATCGACGGGAAGTATTATGTGGGTCGTATCACCTGGTGAAGAGTGAATAAATTTGAGAATATAATTTAATTTCATTTATTGCTAGTGATACCTTCATTATATCTCAAAAACAAAAGTAATTTAATTGACTTTTCTAGTCTTATTAGAACTATAAATTGTGAAAATTAAACTTATGAGTCATTTCATTTCAAATCAACACAGCTCCCAACCCGACCATCTCCGATTTTGATGAAATTTGGTGTGTTCATTGTACATGATGAGAGAATGAAAAATGCCAAATTACAGAATTGTAGCACAAGTAGAACAAAAGTTATGGCCCCCCAAAATTTAAAAAATTTAGAAATTATGAACAAAAACGTTCATTTGAACAAAGTTCATTTTTTCCGACCAGTGAGTGTACTTGTGTTTTTTCTTTGCTGACGTTTTTGTTCATAATTTCCTTAATAATTAACAGATTTTTAAGAATGAATAATTTTTAGAAAGCCAAAGAACTATAGAATATCGTACATATATGTTTTTTTCATTCAGGGATACCCAAAATTGTATTAAGGGTGACCAAAGCAAAAAAACTGAAAAATTCGATTTTTCTAAACTTTAAGCCCTTTGTGGCACGTCTAAATGACCTCCGATTCGGCTGAAACTTACAATTTATATGTATTATAACTATCTGCATATTTTTAAAGGGTGTCGCCATAAAATAATCACGTAATATAAAATTAGAGCCGCTTTAGAGCACATTTTCTATTGAAATTTTATTTTCTCTATAGCTCTAAAATCTGACGTGATGGGGCAAAACTGATGGCATTTTTGGAATCAGCGCTACCCATATACCCAGAAATAGATTCAAATTCTTAGTCAACAAAGAAAAGGTCTTTTTTGTTGCCCTGTGTAATATAGGCTAACCAACTACCAGATATATAAGATTTTGGCTTCCTCCCCTGGATAATTCCGAGGGGGGGATGTCTTTGCTCGCCCCATGTCCCCCCCCGTCCGACGCCTATGACCTATTCAGATTTTCAGCTTAACTGTGATTGGTTAATATTTTATGCAATTCTTTTGCACTCAACATATGCTTTGTAGTGCTTTTTTGCATCAGATAGCTTTACATAAGAATTTTTATCTCCTAATCCCAATGTGGTCCCAAAATGAAATTTTAATATGTTGTTTATCGTAAAATAAGGAAGCATATATATTTTTTTCATCAATTTTGGAGGTGACATGTTTTGAGATATTCAAGGTCAAAGGTTAAAGTCAATGACCTTAATTATTTTCATTGTTGGAATGTGTTCATGTTGTACATCATTTTAAAGCTTGTTTCAAGGCCTTTCCAAAAATACTTGGTTCATAGTTCTATCTTTATTAGAACAGAAGTTACAGCCGTTTTTGTCTGCAAAGATTTTGAAATTTTCCGAAATTTTTTAAATTTTGGGGGGCCAAACTTTTGTTCTACTTGTGCTACAATTCTGTAATTTGGCATTTTTCATTCTCTCATCATGTACAATGAACACACCAAATTTCATCAAAATCGGAGATGGTCGGGTTGAAAATGGTACTTTTCTGTGTTGATTTGAAATGAAATGACTCTTATACGTTTTATTTCGCATGTTATTTTACAGAGAGACCATTATTTTACTTTCTCTTACCCTATATATGAAATTTATATAGAGAAAGTATTTTTTCATTTATTTGGCTTTCGACATAAAGCCATGCCAAAAACAAAATTTTCAAATTATAAGGGGAGATCAGGTTAAAACGACACACTTGGATAAAATGACATACTTGATGGTTTCTCGACATTAGGAAAATTTAACCTACCTCAAAAGAAGTTATAAAGAAAATTCAAAATAGTATGTCATTTTACCCGTATCTCCCCTACATTCATAAATAAACAAGCAAAAAAATATTACACTAGCAATTACAAAATACAACAGAGGACATTATTTTGATGAAATTTCTACAACCAAATGTTTTGCAATTCGAATAATAAGATCAATTATTAGAAAAAAATATTTTAAAGAAATATTATATACGTTTCTTCTATTAATTCTTTTTTTATTTAATTACGTATATAATTAAATTTTAAAACATTTTACTTCTGATTGTATCTGAAAAGTAAAAAAATAAACGGCTCAAACGTGTTTTTAATTTAATAATGAAAATAAAACAGACTCAAAACATAAAAAAGCTTAAAGATAAAAAAAATAATTAGTTTTTAATTTTATCAACAAGAAAACAAGAAATATTCAAATTTTGATAGCTATATTTCTAATTTTTATTGAAAAAGAAAACGTCATGAACGATATTTAGATATTATTATACCTTCTTTAAAATTATTTAATAATAAAACTCCTTTCACAGCTTTTTTATGTGTGTAGATAATTTATTTGTAAAAATATTAGGCATGAAATGGTGCCGTGGGACCGATTCGGAAGTCTATTTTACATTTTTAAAAGCTAGTCATTGAGGTGGGCCCAACACTATTTCGTTTTGGTCGTAAAAGTCGGAGGGCCTTCGGAGGTCGTCTGGTCCTTTCATTCGACGATCAAGTCGCCGGCTCTAACACTGTAGCCAAATTGTTTTCAAAGAATTCTTTCTCGTTTTTATTTTTATATCTTTTTGACTAGTCTGAGATTTTTTTTATTCGTTTCAGCCTGAGCTGGCTCTCTTTTAATATCCTGTGAATGAGTTGTTTGGCTAGTCTCCCAACCTCGTAAAGATTATAGATCCGAAATAAAATTAATAATTTATTATGTATTAAAATTGTTACTGATATTTATTTGTAGGGTATTTTGAAACTGAAGCTAATTGGACATTGCAAGTGGGTAAGATGGCGTCGTGATGGGTCCTATGCAGCTATGCACCGCGTACTAAAATAATATTACCATTTCATAGTCTGAATGTCGTAAATTATCATTTTAATGGCATCGCCTTTTGTGGTTGTTTGGAAACTCACCTGGGACAAGGGGAGAAGAGAAAACTGTGTGGTTTTATTAAAAGGGTTGCCATTTGTGACCATCATGGACCAAAGGTCACTTAGTCTGGGATGAATAAGCTCGCTCAGGTTGGTTTCGATAATAAAATAAATAAATATACGATGCGAGAAGCCTTATTAATTTTCTAAATTAATTTTTAAAATCTATTTTGAATAATTATATAATTAAATATGATTTGACAAGCACGATGAAATAATAATTCTTTACCTACGTAGATGAGATGCCGTCTTTATTATTATTCAGATCAGTATTTAAAATATGGCACGACTCTCTCGTAATAAAAAAAAGTGAGCCAATTCAATTATCTATTTTATTTTAATAAAAATTAAAACAAAAAAAATGTGCAAGGAACAAAGCTCTTTTATAAAATAAATTTTTAATGAATCAATTAACAAAAAGGCTACATAAAATTTTAATATTAAAAATAGAATATTTCGAAAGTGATTAATGATAAAAGGCAACCAAAGAAGAAATTAGAAATGGGAGAATTGGCAGCGAGAAAATTAAATAAAAATATTATATTTAATTTTTTAGCCGCCGACATTTTGGCCGCCAATCTTGACCATCCTCAAGACCTTAAATGATATTAATACACAATTATTTAAATGATTATTGAAACTTTTTAAATTTATTTTCATTTGTATAATTACTCTGATAAGGAAAGTCGCGATTGTTGACCGAAACGTCGACTGTTAAAAAATTAAATAGATTTTTATTTAATTTCCAGGCTTCTAGGTCTCGCATTTACTAAACGAATACGCAGTCACATTTTAATGAAAGAATATTTATAAAATACTTGTCGTCGCTTCGGCCTCTTTTTAGGACAGATTGTCTATTCGCCATGAGTTTGGCTTCATCTTTAGCATCCCAATAGGATGATATGATACGAAACATGACTTGCCTCTGATTCATAAGTGAGTTTCATATGATCACATCCTATCGGGAATATTCATCATTCCAGAATGGAATCTTCCTACTTGACATATACTGTACATGTAGGCCTATAAACAATATCTTTTTGTTTTCTGACACACAATATCACACCTACACAGCCCCTTGGGAGTTTTCTCCTATCTCCACCTATTCATACAATGCGTTATTTGTCGGTGAAGTCACAATATTGCCCGTGTGGGGGTGAACTTCTATATACTACAGTCTAATCATTGATCTCTATGAGTCTAAGTACCCAAGAATTGGCCTAGTTAGGTTTTTTTTTTATTATACATTTTGTATATCCTAATACAAAACGCAATTCATAGCTGTGATGTTATATTCATAAGAGAGTAGAAAGACCCAGCTAAAGTTTTTTCTTTATTTATTTTATTTATTTATTTAATTCACACAACTGACGTTTCGGTTTCGTGTTTATACGATGACCAGGTATATAATTTATATACCTGGTCATCGCATTCTGTGTATATATTTATTATATAAAGGTTTGGTTTTACAATGTACAAAATCCACTATGACATTTTCATAATGACCTTTCGTCAGCTCTGAAAATGGAACCGAAACGTCAGCTGTGTGGATTAAATAAATAAAGAAAAAACTCATTTGAATAGGCCTAAATAGGCCTCCTAATAGATATAATATTTTTTACGTTGATTTTTCGGCAAATTCTCGAATCGGTAATCCCGAGCAATCAGCGAGTGAAACGTCCCCATTAGCCATCGGTATATTTCAGGGGCGTATATAGAAATTTTTTTCGGGGGGCGAACTCAAAAATTTTTCTGCGGAAAATTTTTTTTTTTTTTTTTTTTTTTTTTTATTTATTTCCGGCTGTTGGCTCTCGCCTTTCAGCCCCACACTTATTTTTTACAATATTTTTTACAATTTTTTTTTTACAATGTTATTCAAAATCAATTTTTTTTTTTTTTTTTTTAAACTTGTATATAAAAATTTTCTTCAAAATACAATATTTAGAAAATTATACAAAAACAAAACAATATTTAGAAAATTATACAAAGACAAAACAATATTTAGAAAATAATACAAAACCAAAACAACATTTAGAAAATTATACAAAGACAAAACAATATTTAGAAAATTATACAAAAACAAAACAATATTTAGAAAATTATACAAAAACAAAACAATATGAATTGAAAATTATACAGAAACATAGTAAAAAAAAAAACAATTACAAAAGAATGCCTGACTCATTGATGAAGGATGAGAGAGCTATTGCATTATTGTGATTGGGAAATTTCAAGAATTTCGCATACGAAGGGGGGTCTCGGAAGTTGGGTAAGATGTCTTTTAGAAACTTAATTCTTTGAGCGTTGTATTTGGGACATTGAGCTATGATATGGAAAGGGGTTGCTGAGGCAGTAGCACAGGAGCAGTTAGGGGAATTGACTATATTAAACCTTGCAAGGTGAAATTGGGCTCTGGTGTGGTTGATTCTGATTCTATTGAATATTGTTATGGCAGATCTTGGGAGTAATGGTAAAAGGGAGAACCAGGGAGGACCAGGAACCGGTTTTAACTGGAAGAGGTGCGAGCCTGTTGTATTAGAGGATCGAGCCCAGGAATTACTCCATTCTTTTTTGATAGCTGCTTTTTCTATTACGAATATGTCTTGCCATGGGACTGATGAGTTAAGTGGTATACCATTAATTGAGGCTCGTCTCGCAAGATAATCTGCAATCAAGTTGCCTTGGCAATTTTGATGACTTCTTATCCATCTGATCGATATACTTATTGAATTGTTGCAGGCTTGCTCTAAGAGTTGGGTAACGTTCCAAATGATTTTGCTGTATGATTTTTGATGTCTGAAATTTTTTATGGCTTGTATGGCGCTCTGTGAGTCTGAAATTATTATTATTTTTTGGAAGGAGTGAGCCAGTGAATATTGGACGGCTTCCCGTATGGCTATGAGTTCTGCTGTGAAGATTGAAGACGCATCTGGCAGTTTGTATAGCCCGAAATATGTGTGAGTTTGGTCGTAAAAGGCACTACCTACCCCTTCTCGAGATTTCGAGCCGTCAGTATATATAATCGAGTTGTATGTTTCATCAGGTGGATTAGATGCTTTTATATCAAAGGTGCAATTTAGAAGAGCAGGAGTAACTAAAAATGTTGGTGGCAACGAAAATTTATCTACTCTGAGGTTCAATTGCTGCAGTTTTATCCATGACTCTATCAGAGGAGGGGCTGGTTTATGAAGCCAATAGTTAGTAGAACGATATTTGTTTTCTAAGGCTGAGACCGCTTCTATAACTGGGTGGTAGAACCTTGTGGAGCGTTTCAGCAGGAATTTTGTCGCTAAAAGCTTAGTCCGCAGTTGTAGAGGAGGTTCGTTGCTTTCAATAAGCATTGCATTGCATGGCGAAGAGCGCATATATCCCAAAGCAATACGTATTGCTTGGTATTGTATTCTATCTATGGATAAGCGATTTGAATAACAAGTAGATCCAACAAGGAAGCATCCATAGTCTAGTAAAGAGCGGATTGTGGCTCTATAGAAGTTCATCATGGTTTGTGGATCTGCCCCCCAAATTTTTTTTTTAAGAAACTATATTTTTTCACACCAAATTTTTGCGGAACATTTTTTCTATTGCGGAACCAAAGTTGTCCATCCTGCGGAAAAATTTGTTGCGCTGATGTATGTATATCCTATATGTATATGTGTTTTGGAAATTTCGGGGGGCCCGGGCCCCCTCGGCCCCCCCCCCCATAAATACGCCCCTGGTATATTTGGATTTTAAAATAATATGTAATAATTTCAATCCCCTAAATGGCCTCAGTAGCTGAGAGGGCAAAAAATAAAAAAAATAAATTTATATTATTGATTATTCACATCAGCTAATAATTAAATATACGATAGTCTATGATGTATATCTTTAATTTTTTACTTAAATCGCCTATTTATATTGTAAATAAATTCACTATCATAACAACTCAATATCAAATTTAGTAATGAATTCATTTTTTTAATTTTAATAAATTTGACATTTAATTAGGTCTATATTATAAAAAATATGTTGTTTTTTCGATCAATTGCTATTGAAAGGGGTAATATATAATTCTTAGAGATAGTTAAAGGATAGGGGCCCCTAAGGGTTTGCATTTTTTATTTCTTTTCTTTTTGGCATGTGCAGAGTCCCAGCTGTTTCATTAGATATTTTTATGAATATTTAATTAATAAAATAATTTTAAATTCAAACTTTTTAGAGTGTATTTTATATACCCTCTGTTTCTATTTATATTATGTATTTTTAAAATATTTTTAATATAGCTTTATGTTTTATAATGTTATTTAATTGGTTTTGGATGTAAAAAAAAAAAAAATAATAATAATAATACGAAACTCATTTCAGTTGGGAAGGGTAGAAAAATAAAAAGGAAAAAAAAATAGGTGGAAGGGTTATGAAAAGTTTTTATTCACGTTCTGTGTTTTAAAACAAACCCAGTATTTGACTCGGGGATTTTAGAACTCGAAAACGAATCGAGTTTAACTGATTACCAATAGAATAGCTATTTTACGATATTGAATCTGCGGCGGCGCCGGTAACCAAAGGGCCGGAGCTCCGAGCTGTCTGGCCTCCTCTTTTTGTTTTATGTCGCGGATTTTTATTCCATTCTGGTAATTTATAGAACAGGTTAGAAGGGCTTTTGTGTGCGTGGGTGGGAGGAGAGTGAAACAAAAAAAAAAAAAAAAAAAAACCACTAAAATGACCACTGACCCACTTTGGAATTTATTCAATTAGCATTCTTATTATCAAATTACCAAAGAAATGTTTACTTTTAACTTTTCAATTACTTTTTATAACATTTGGTTTTTGTTTTTTAAACATCGACAATATTTTGATTAAATTTTAATAGAATTATATTTTGTAATAAGCTACTAGTAATTATTAAATTGAATTTATTTCTTAGTACATTAGAGAAAATTAAATTTCAAAATCATTTTTATTAAGAAATTGGAAAAAAAAAATAATTGAAGTTACTTACCTATTTAATTATTCATATTAAAAAATTTTCTATAGAGTTGTTAATATCGCGATAAATTTAAATCAATATTTTTTTGTTCAGCTCTTTTTTAATTGCGTTTCTAAAACTTTTCATTCACGCGATATTAATTGTTTTCAACTATTAACACGATCATTGGACTGTCAATTGAAAAATCCTTTTTCTATTTGTTTGAAATACATTCTTTTATTTCAAAAGATCTCTAAGACTTAGCCGAGAAATTTATAAAATTTTAATAGTTAATTATTTGATGTTGAAAAATAAAAAAAAAAATTGGCCTACCAGTAAAGTACCGTAATATATACTCATTCAATATTTTTTAAAAAAATGTATCCCAAGTTTATGAGAAAAATTAATGTTAACCAGAATCGGAAGAGTAATTTCAAATGGCAGGTGGACAATCTCTATAAGTTATAAGGTTGTATAGAACATAACTGCAAAAGAAAGGTGACAAATGGAATAAATAAATCGATGAATGAATTATCAGACTTTTTTGTTTTGATTTTCTTTTTTTCGAGCATGTCCACATACAGCAGAGTTTCCCAATCTTTTGAAGCTCATGGCAACGTTGGGAAAACACTACTTTGAATGAAAAAATAATTAAGTTTAATAAATTTATCTGTAGGATACTCGTAATACTGAATCGACCACTATCACCGCCGTGCATGAGAGTAATTAATTTGACTTATTTTATTTCAAATCCTTGCAAGACCTTAGGCTAAAGTGACCACATTTTCATTGACACAAACGGGTTGAAATGAGATTCAGTCCCTTCCTTCTATATTTTCAACAGGCGTCAGACTGTGCGACGGGCCGGCCTGTTCTATTTCTTCCGGTCGCAAAAAACCCATTTCGCCAAACCCACACTGCGGGAATAAGGCTAAGAAAGAAGAAGAAGAAGATAGACTTGTACAAAATACATTTTTATTTAATACATTCTGTTTTAATAGGTTAAATCCCCCCCCCCCCCCCCCCCCGCCCGTCTTATATGCTCATTAAGGTTAAGAAAATAGTTTGTTCTTAATTTAATTAATACTTCTCAAATGGTTATCTTAATAAAATTTATGAGAAAAATATTCAATTATCATAGCTCAGTTTACGATATGAAGTTGCTTACCACCACTCTTTTATACCCCCAGATTACCGTTCCATTCTTCCGACTCTCTGGAGTGGGGAAACGCTTTCTGTCTTTAATTCTCTTAATTCAATCATACCAGTAAAATAAATACTCTCATGACTCCTCATCTTTTTAATTAATACCCTACCGTACTTTATTTTTGTTTACTGGAATTGGAACCCAATTGACCAACTCATTATAAAAGCAACATATCTCAATTTTCCCAACTTTCCAGAAGAGTAATAAACTTATCCACCTACAGAGTAAGCCTACCTACGTGTCTATTCCGTGAAATACACTGTGTAATTGGCAGTTTTCATAGGTCCTGTTTACAAGCACGCTAATTTTAATCGCTTGTAGAGGGATTTAGATAAACTTGAGATGTCGAGATGATTTGAATCTTATGGTATGCTTAACTCCGAGATCGTTGCACTTAAACAATGACAAGCACGGCGAGAATTTAGGTGGCTGTCTCCGAAAAATCAGGGTGTTGAACGTCCCTCAGTTGCTTTCGATACAATAAGTATATATGGTAAACCCCTAAATGGCGTCAGCAACCGAGAGGGAAAATTAAAAAAAAAAAAACTCAAATTCGTCAAAAATTTAGACACTTCTACAATGATGAATTAATTGTTGACATTGTCAATATTTTTTTTTTTGTTTTTTTTTCATTTATGGTCTTTTTCGGCATCTAAGGCCATTTAGACTCCGTCTCTATTTATTTCAATTGGTTTGGTAGCCAATCCAATTGAGATAAATTGTCGCATGAGATGGGATGCGAACCCGCGACCCTTGGTACAGAAGGCCAGCACGCTACACCCCACAGCAAGGCCCGAGGGCCATTGTCAATATTGATTACTAAGAGAAGTGTGTGTGGATCCCGAGCCAGTTCAATAAAAAATTATTTAAAACTTTAATTAAAAAAAAATAATAAAATAAACAAAATTGGAAACAATGAAATTTCCTATTTAATATAAATCTCAAAGCCTGATAACATATCCTTTGTTGGACAATTTGTTTTTTAATATATTCTGGGTAAACAACGTGCGCGAATTGTTTGCTTATTTTGACAAACTCGAAAATAAATGGAATTTTTTATTTTCCTACACAATATTTTATTTTTAACAAGCTTCTTCACAGTTGACTGTGTCATCAGCCTGTCAGTTCTTATTATATTTTGCTATTTTAAATATGTCAATGTCCTAAGTTTTATGTTAGGGAAGGTCTGGTCAATTTTTTCCCCTATTCAATTTACATCTAATAACAATTGTCTGTTTAATATTTTATATAATATAAATGACAATTTTCCGAATATAATTAAAATTTAATCAGACCAATTATTAAAAATTTTAATTGCTATTATAATTATCATGCTTTTCATATTTTTTAATCTAACATTTAATTGTGTACTCTTTCAATAAAATGTCATTAGAAATATAATTAATATAATTTGTTATTAAAAGATTTTACGATAAAATATGAATTTTTTTTTTCTAAAAAGAATAAAAAAAAAAATTAATTATATTTTTAAGTTTGAGATTAAAAAACAAAGAACATTCTTAAAATATTCTAATTTCAATTTAATTATTCACATGATAAAATATTATTTTCTTTTTTACTTTCTCTTACCTATATGTATATGCAGGGCCGCAGACAGGGGGGGGGGGGGGCAGGAGGGTTATATCCCCGGGGCCCGGGCCCTTTGCGCTCCAACCTTAAAATTCTAATAAAAAAAAATTTTCGTGGTTAAAATTTCAATAAAAGAAAATGATTTTTTTAAATTGAAATTTTAAGATGTGAACTTAAAGGGCCCGGGCCCCTTCAGGAAAAAATTTCAAGAAAATGATTTTTTTAAATTGAAATTTTAAGATTTGAGCTTAAAGAGTCCGGGCCCCTTCAGGGAAAAAATGATTTTTTTTTTGAAATCTTAAAATTTCAATAAAAAAAAATTTTCTTGAAATTTTTTTCCTGAGGGGGCTCCGGGCCCTTTAAGCTCAAATCATGTTTGATAATATTTTTCACGTCTCTTGAGCTAAAAACGTAGATTTCAGTGCCTAACTTTCAAAAAATTTTTCATACCCCCCAGACCACCGAAAGGCGTCTGTCCATGACTGGCCTCAATAAATTATGGTAACCCAATGTTTAGGAAATTTTGAAAAATTTTTAAATATCTTTTTTATTTAAATAAACATTGTACGCTATGTATAACTGTTTCAAAAATTGTGTTAAAAACATATTTAAAAAAAAAATTTTAAGGGTGGGTGGGAGGGGGGCCGTATTGTTATGTAGCCCCAGGGCCCGTCAAGTCTGTATGCGGCCCTGTGTATATGTTAATATATATTTAACCGCCTCCAGTGGCAAAAAGAGTAAGAAAATACAAAATCTTTGGGGAAACAATTCAAAATTTAAAGATAGGCTTCTAAAACAGTTCAACAAATTTATCTTTCTCATTTTCCACCTCGAAATTTTATCTCTTTGTTAGATCTTTTCATAGTCTTATCCTTTCCTTGCCCTAGTTTATCTCATTTATAATTTCCCTTCTTTTCACTCACTTGTTTTTAGAGGGGAGTCTTAATCCCTCTAGACCTCCATTTCAAAATATTATTTATTATTCATTATTATGAAATTTGCGATATTTATTCCATGTACCATATTTCATTCAAGCAACCGGATGTAGAGACAGACTCCGTTCAACTTATTAAAAGAAAAAATGCATAAAAATCAGAGATTTAACAGTCACCTAAAGTCTCTTACCTTTTATTTATAAATACATAAATGTCATAATACAAAAGCTCCTATTTTAATATTTTATTACTCTCATTTACAAACTAAATGAATAGAAATTCCCTTCATTTACAAGAAGATACTTGAGCTCATATAACTGAATTGCAATTCTTAGTTTTAATTAATTATTTTCAAAAGTTATCTTCTTTATTGTCTCCCATCTCCGCCAATTTTACAATTTGCGAAGTCTTTTGGTATTCCAAATTAAGATATAATTTCAATTCTTTTGCCATAACTTTATTATATAAGTTGTTATTAATTAGTTTTCAAATCTTATTTAAGGGTATTGTTAAAACTATACTAATAGGAACCTCACTTTAGCTTTGACTAATTAAAAATCTATAAAAACTTTTAATCTAACAAATTTTTATTTTTATTGAAATTATTATTTTCTTTTTTGTATAACTCATTTAAAAAACTTTTTTTAATAATCAGTATTAAATATATTATAATAAAAATATTAAGAGAAAATTTCGAAATTTAAAAAAAACTTTGCAATTTCCATTGTTTCATTAAAACTCATCAAAATTTATAGAAAAAAAAAAAACATTCTCATTTGTTACCCTTTAAAATACTTCATAAATAATTCAATTTTTAATATATTGAAATTTTAATTAATCTTCTATGTAAATATTGAAATTTACACTCAGGGACCTAGAGAGGGCCTAGAGAGTACGTGGATGGCGACCACGATTTACCCGAGCCAAGACTTCCTGTGCTCTCCATATCAATGCTCTTTAAGAAATGTCTGTTTACATTTTCTCTTATTTTCACTTTTTGGCTGCTTATTATACATGCAGTAGAATATAATATTTGTAATTATTTTTTTCTTTTAATATATATATTATATATATTAAAAGAAAAAAAATAATTACAGGGCCTAAATCAATTGCTCTCGTGTTTATTTTTCGATAGGTTGTCACCTATTCGAGGTTTAACGGCATTTTTTTTAAATATACCCCTATTTAAAAGTATATAAAAACATAGGCGCCGGAACTGGGGGGTGGGGCAAGGGCACATTCCCCCCCCTCTGGCATCCTATAGGAGGGGGCAGAGGGGGGCAATATGTCTTCTTTTATTTCATTTATTTTTAAAAATGATACATTTTTACTTTTGAAAAATAAAATCTTCTAAATTAAAAAAAACTAAAAGAGTAAGAAATTCATTTTTTTCCAAAATACTTTATATAGACCCTATTGTATTTCTAATTTCTAAAAACATTTTTTTATTGAATTAAAAGAAGAAAATTAAAAATATTTATTTCCTTCAAATAGTAGAGCCTAAAAAAATTTTTGATAAAATTACTAGAAATTTTTTAAAATTTTAATTTTATTAAAATTGTGATTTTATTTAAAATTTTTAAAGCTTTATAATAAATTTGTTTTAGTTTTATACTATTTGAACATGTTAAATTATTTTAATTTTCTAAAAAAAAATTTTTGCCCCCCCCCCCCCTGATTTAAATTCGTTCCGGCGCCCCTGTATAAAAAGCGTCAATCATAAAATCTAAAGACGATACTTTACCCTTATTATAACCTACACCTTTGATTTAGAGGGTCCCTCGTCAATAGTGTTCAAAACCTATTTATCAATAAAATCTATTGTTTGACAATTAATTTGAATAAATAACGACGGTATCAAAATGATCTCAGATGCCCAAAAAGAACTTAAAGAAAATTATTATAATTAGCCTTTATCATGGCACATTGCCAGCGACCTTGGCCGTGAGATGAGATCAGAGAAATCACAGAAGTTAAGTAACAAGATGCTAAAAAGAAGAGAGAGGGAAAGGAGAGTGAATATAAATACTAAAACGGGACATCGGCAATAATATAATAATTTAATGTGAAAATTGTCTCCCCTTTATGAGACTCTATAAAATAAAGTAAAATCCCATACCCATCAATGTCGAAGACAAAAAAAAAAAACGAAAGAGTTCTTCCATTAAAAATTTCACAACTTCTATGTTATTAGAATCTGGAAGATTGTCACTTCATTTAAATCATTTTATTTCTCATGTTAGAGCCTGAGGGTTTTAAGTTAAGCACCATAACTCAGGAGAGCCTTCATTTTGCGTTCATCCTAAGTTTTTAGTGGTTAGCTTAGCTCGCTTGCTATTATGTTTTATTATTAATGTTTACGGTCGCCCGGTGATTTATTTTCGACGGCAGTCAGATGCGAATGCCGCTGACGTTGTTTAACGATACGCATTATGTTTTAATAGCCTATAGCTAGGCTTGATGCATGTGAAAGAATCCTCATTCGTCGCGGACTGTTAATAATACACCCCTGTGGACCTACTAGGCAGGACAAGCTTGTCTTAAAAATTTGCGAAAATTTATTTCTACATTATTAATTAATTCTTCGTTTGGTATAATTTTGTTTTAATAAACAAAGGGCTTATGAGTCGCCGAGGGCTTGTTAAATTTCAAATAAGGTCGTGCTCACTAATGATAAATACCGCGTAAAATTAAAATAATTTATATAAGTCTGTACGCATTTTCTTAATGACCATTATGTATTGTTCTATATTAATAGCTCTGAAGATGGCCCTAAACAGGACCGAAACGTCAGCAATGAGGGTTTAATAAAAGAAAAGAAAACTAGCTGCTCTCTCTTTTTATTATCCTACTACATCAACTACACAGCTATAAAAAAACCTCCAATATTAAAATAATTATTTCAAATTTGTAAAAAACCTTTATCGGAATCATTGATATTTTGATTGCTGGAAGGTTTACTTTTGATTTTCTTATTCTGGTTAGGGTCCGACCGAAACAAACCGAAACCGAATATTCGGCCTCAACCTTAGTTTCGGCCGAAACCGAAACTTGTATTTCACATAAAAAATTTATATCATTTTATTTTATTTTTTTTTTTTTGAAATTTTTTCAGCCCTGCGGAAAATTTTTTTCTCCTCCCTGAAAATCATTTTACCTTTTAGGTAAATTTTTTCTCCCTCAAGTGCAAATCATTTGACCTTTTTTTTTTTTGCATGCGAGTCTCATCCCATCTTTTCAAACTCAGGTTTCGGCTACTTTTTGATCGAAACCGAAACTACGGTCGAAACCATGATTTTTGGCCGAAACCGTAACCGAAACCGAATATTCGGACGGTCCAATTCTGGTATTCGGAATTTTTAAATAAATATTACAAAAATTATTTATTTTCGGGCAATTTTAATTAGGACTGACGACTGACATTGCAAATGTTAACAGTTTCGGTTATTCAAAGAACCATCATTAGGCCTAGAATAGATAAAAATAATTTTTTTACATGTAAAATTTACTTTAGCCTGATAATGGTTCTTTGAATAACCGAAACTGTTAACATTTGCAATGTCAGTCGTCAGGCCTAATTAAAATTGTCCGAAAATAAATAATTTTTGTAACCCGAGTAAAATTGACTGAAGGATACACACGCCCGCAGCAAAAAAATATCATTATCTCAAAACTTTGAAAAACGCACTTCAGATCATAATCAATTGTAGAAAATTTTATTGCTTGAAGGATAGTCATCTTAGTAAGTTTTCATTTTTTAATGCATATAGATGTTGGACAGTTTTTACTGCATTAAAAATCCATTCTCTACATAACTATGTTTTTTGTCCCGGCGCCTGTCGCTGAGCCTGGTGCTCAGAATATGACATCAAGTACATGTTATTCGTCCTCAATTGAAATTGTAACCTTAATTTACATTGTTAATTCTCCCCTTAAAGTCAGTCCGTCTGAGAAGAAATTCACAGATGTTAATTTAATTGTAGCTATCAGCTTAAAAATCAGCCTCAAATAGAGAGATCGTTTTCATTTCTTACTAATTTTTGATCTAATATTATTGATTGTATTTATTATTATTGATATTTAGAATTATATAATATTTATAAAGTAGGCTATTGATTTTTATTTTATCATAATTTAAAAACTTAACGATTCGTGAATTGTTATATTATATGCTTAATATTAATAATATGATTATTGAATTTAAATTAAACTCTTAGATAAATAGAAGCTTTTAAAAAATACTAGTAATAAAATTGATATTTACACGTGTCTAGCCCTTTATTAAAAAGAATAATAGCCATTATTTTTTTTTTTTTAACGTTAGATCAATTTAACTATAAAATGAATATTTATTTCATACATCTTTATTTCTAAAAAAAAAGATCCTAAGATAAAAATTTATATTAATAAAAAACGGAAGTTATTTAAATGTATGCAATCATTTTGTATATTTATTTTATATTTCTATTTTTTGCCCGCTTTAAGGATTATTACTTCCCCTTCGGCCCCTCTACTGAAATTTCTCATAGATCCTTTTTTTATGATTATTGAGGGAGTGAGTTAATCCAATACTAACTGCTACTATTTTTATTTTCAAAATCAATAGCTCATAAAGAAAATCAATTTTACACGCTATCTGATCATCTTGGATAATAAAGTTCAATAATTATTCTTTCTAATAATATATTAAAAGTTATAATAGTAAAAATTTGTATTTTTTCGATTACTATTTAATCAAAGAAAATAAATATTAATCAGTAGTATTCCGTCTCTCCGACCATCCATGGTTAGGGATGTGGTATCGAAAATAAAGTATCGAGTATTTTTTTAAGTATGAGTATTACACCGGAAGTTCAGTGCGATACATGCCTCCTTCCTCAGAGTAATGATGGCCAGGGCTTCCTGGAGGATCAATCCCCCCACCCTCCCTCTTGGGTTGAATCGCAGCGTAAAGTGTACTTAAACTATTTTCATGTAAAGTTTTTATGATATAGGCTACTTTTTAAAAAGTATCTAAAAAATTCATTTTTGAATTTTAATCAAAATCATTAGAGCGAATTTTGGGAAATCGAAAAAAACTGAAAAAATACATTAGTAAAGTACTAGTACCCTTTGGCTGATGTGATTGAAATTTCTTGAAATACTTGCGACATAGGTACTTGGCTTAAGTATAAAATTTGAGTATCGAGAGTTTTTTCGTTTTTGAGTAATTCCCATTAACCCACTTTTTTGATATTTCACTTGAAATTAATTTAATTTATTGTGAAAAAATTTTAAATTTCAAGAAGATCGATTCCAGTTAAAATATCAAAACATAATGTTTATGTAAATTTCTCTGAAAGAGATTTTATTGCTTTTAAATGGCTGTTTTATTGCTTTTCTTGAAATTGCCATTAAAAGGAGGCGATTCCCTTTAGCTTGAATTTGACGTCATTTTCACAATTATTTGAATGAATTTCACCTGAAATATCAAAAAATGTGGATTGAATTAAATAAGTCAATAAGGAACGAACTCTTGATACTCAAATTTTATACTTAGGCTAAGTATTCATGTCCCAAGCAAGGGCAGGAATTTCATTCCAATCGACCAAATAGTACTAGTACTTTATTGATGTATTTTTTCAATTTTTTTTTTTCTCACAATTGGCTTTAACGATTTTGTTTAAAAAAGAAAAGAGAAAAAAAATTATATTTGGTTGATTACTTTTCATAGTTTTTGAGAGTCCTTTCCAGAGGAGGAAGGTAAATGGCGTAGTATTCCATTGAAACGATTATGTTACAACTTTTTTTTTTACTTAAAAGTGGGGATAATATTTTTAAAATTTAATACAAAACACAATTATTTTTATTTCATTATTTTTTTTCCCTTTAAAATTTATTCGTTTAATGATATAATTGATATGTAAATATTTTTTTATCCCCGAATATAACTGTTTTTTTAATTTATTAAGAGAGGGAGAAAAATTAATTAATCCTGAGATTAGTAGAGTTAAATATTCGCTGTTTTTTTACTCCACTATTTTGCTAGAATAGAGTTGAATAGCCTTTTGATTTTAAACAGATCGATAATATAACAATAATCCAATTTTTTTTTTTAATTTAATTATCCTTACCCCTCCCCATCCCCGTGGCCGAGACGGCTAAAGTTGTTGACAAATGTCAATAATGATAGTCTGAAAGCCACGGGGCGCGGGTTCGGACCCAAGGCAGTCCGATTAATTAATTTAAATCATTTATTAAATAAAATAATACGCTTCTCCGACTATCATTAGATTAGTATATCTCAAACCTTTTAAAATTTAAATAATGTGCCACCTTAAAAAAATGTAGAAAACTGAAAAAATATAAGAGAAAAAAAAGGATTAACATTTCATTTCTTTAGGGGGCACTTTTTGATAAAAGATGCGTTTAGAGAAAGGGAGAGGGAAAGAGACTCGAGTATTAAATATTTTACCTATCAGATCACTCGCACTACTCTGATCCTATGTGTCACATATAGTTTCCAATTGACTCTAAGCGATTCAAACGAACGGAGGGAGGTGCCCCCCCCGCGCCCCGTCTCTTCACTCCATTTCTTTTAATTCAGAAATTTTCTCCTCGAGAGTCACTCATTTATATTAGAAGTATTTGGACAAAGGATATATATTCTTCCATCCCCTTTAATAACGTTCTTTCTTTTCACCCTCAATTTATAATTCTCAAGATCAAAGTATATAAAGAGTGTCTTTTCAACATCTGAGGCGAATTCTTCTTTTTTATTTGATATTTATTTGTTGAAGTTATTTAAATTTATTAATTAATGTAGAAACTGACTAATAAATGTATTTAAGTTTGGTAAATAGAAAAAACAAATTTACAATGCAGCTAAATTTATTTTATTTTTATTAAAATCAGGGCCGACGTTTCGGTCACAGGGACCGTATCAATGAATAATATTTTCTTCATTGATTGTAGCACTGAAGATGGTCCCATATGTGATCGAAACGTCGGCCCTGGTTTTAATAAAAATGAATTAAATTTAGCAGCATTGCTCATTTTTTTTACCAAATTTAAATACGAACATTCAGCTATATACCTCCTTCAAATAAATGTATTTAAACTTAAAATAAAAAAAATATTTACTAGTCTATTAATATATAACCTATATAATATAAGACATTTTAAATTATTTGTGTCATAACTGACGCCCTGAGTTATCCCTTCCACAGGAGGACGCGTCAATGATAGATATTTATTTAGTGTTGAAATTAGAATAGAAGGAGTTAGCAGTGGCGTAACGTACGCCCCCGCAGACCCCTCGATGCGGGGGCCCACGGGCCGGGCCGGGCTAAAAAACTGTATCTCAGAAAAACGGAAATAGATTAGATAAAAAAAATGAAAATTTCTCTTTGAGAGGGCCCCCAATTTAAATAAATAGGAAAGGGGTCTAAATGGCCATAGACAAAGTCCTTAAATAAAAAAAATAAAAAAACCGCCCCCCCCCGACAAAATTGCATTAATCCGCCACTGGGCTATCTTGAAGAAGAGAGCGAAACATTGAGAGAAAAAATAAAAATAATTTTTTTTTATTCACCAGTAAATAAATACCTATCATTGATGCGTTCTCCAGAGGAAGGGGTAACTCAACGTGTCAGTTATGACACAATCATTTAAAATATTGTTTGTATTTTTGGATTTTATCAGGGCCAGTAAAGTTTCACTTTCTTCTTCGAGATAGTCAAATATATATTGCTGGTGTTTACTAAATTCTAATTATTATTCTGCCTTTATTAGAGCTGCTAGTTTATAGACTAATTAATAATTATATTGTAAAGGACTAAATTTTAAATAATATAAAACACCATTAATAACAATTTGACTTTTCCGAAACGTCGAAAACAAAAAAATAAATTTTTATTTTTTCAAACTTGATAAGGAGAAAAAAAAATCACCACAATTTTGTCTTTTTGAGATTTTTCATCTACATACAATACTTAGCCAAGTGATTTCCTCATTGATAGGCATTAAAGCAGTATTCTATTTAAACTTGAACTTGAGACACGAGGTCAAACACCTTAATCAGTTCTGCTAATATATAATTATTAATTATATTGTAATAGACTAAAGAGACGGACCAATGGCCGTTACGCAGACAATAAATTCAAATTCGATTATATAATGATAGTCCGAGTTGTATGCATTTTATGACATGTTGCAGTTGCAGAAACGAATATAAAAATTAAATAAAAAAAAGCAAGCTTTTAGTCAATGCCTTTGTTTTTATTAGCAATCCTGGTCTAATGTCTGCTCATAATGATGTCTGAAACAAATTAAAAATTTATAGCAAGGTCCTACGAAATACACTTTGTTTCGAATACATTTGTGAATTGCTGCAAAATTTATGTTTCGTTCACTCAGAAGATTAGTCATTAAAATCTCTTGTCGGCGAAATTTTTAAATTCTAAGATTATAAATGTATCCTTATATTAATGACCATACAGCTATTAAAATTCAAACTAGCTATTTTTTAATACTTTATATTTAATGTGAGTGTAGATATATGCATAATTAATTTCACATTCCATTTTTTTTTTAATATAAAATATTTTATTAAATGTTGTTTTGCTCAAAGGAAATATTTTATTTCTAAAAATTGACTTGGCCTTTTTTTTAATTAAGTCATTATTAAATTTTTTTTTTTTTTCACGATCGTGAATGTGACCATTGATAGCCACATTCTCACTTCTCACTCACTATAGGTGATGAAAGACTTGTCTTCCGGCCTGAAATATTTTAATTTCTCTTGACGACGTTTCGGGGACTAAACGTCACCCATCTTCAGGACAATGGTGTTAAAAAATTATTAGCACTGCCTCCTTAAATTGTTAGATAAGTAAGAATATTAGTTTATTTTGGAATATACAAATTCATCTGGATACGCAGAAAGATTAACTCTGATTTCTAGACATAGATCAATTTGTATATCCAAAATATACTAACATTCTTACATTTCTAACAGCTGAAGGAGGTAGTACTAAGAATATTTTAAACCCTTGGCCTGAAGATGGGTGACGTTTAGTCTCCGAAACGTCGACAAGGAAAATTAAAATAATTCGGGCCTAAAAACAAGTCTTTCAGTTTATTTCATCTTCTATCTGTAATATGGCTTTGAATTGTTATTGCTTTCTTAGAGACCTATACTTGAACAAAAGTAAAAATAAATACTTCTGTCTTTTGGCTTATAGGGATTTTTTTTGAAAATTTTCTTTGTTTTTTTGGAGGGAGGGTTCCAAATTCTGAATTATAAACTACCTAAATACAAAATTTGAAAATTAACAACATAATTAAAAATAAATTTGAACGAAAATTAAATTACACAAAATATAGAATAATAGCTGGATTATTAAAATTAAAAACTAAATAAAATTTTAACTGTATTTAAAATAATCCGTTGCGGACCCTCGGGCCATATTTTTTTTTTTAATATTTCAATTGTTGGTAGCCAATTCAATTGGAATAAATTTTTTTCGTCTGGGATGGGATGCGAACTCACGACCTCTATCAGAAGCTAATGCCTTTCTGAGCTGGGCATATTTTAAAGATCTCTAATAAACTGTATAATACTTGGCTTGCGGCCTTTGGTATAGACTATATAGCTTCACTGCACATCAGTTTTTAACTTTAAATTTTTTTTTATTTAAGGTCTTTTTTAAGGCATCTCGGGCCATTTATCCCCCGTCCCTATTTATTTATTTCACTTGATTGCTAGCCAATTCAATAGAAAAAATTTTTGTCGCATGAGGCGCTAGTGTCCTCTAGCACAAGAGGCAGAAACTATGCTATGGTCCAAGGGCTAAAATATTTCTTGAAATAATAAGGCGATCTCTTTAAACTATTGGAATCTTGATTAAAATTTTTTATCCATGGAATTTTCATAAAATTTCAACCAACCAAATTCAACTATTATATTTACTCACGCCTAGTGGATTGGCAACCATTAAATACGTGAGTTATGATTTGTTTTCGTTTCTTTTATTTTTTTTGCCAGTTTTTTTTCATCATATTCACCCATAAGACCTATATATTCTTCAGAGTCTTGGACAAACTATTCTATGATATTTAAAAAGCGAAATAAAATTTAATCACGACTATACCAATTGAATATCTTAGGGCTCGAATCAGTTCAAAAATGTTAAATTATGCACATTATCTGAGCTAATTTCTTATAATTAGAGTCGACAGATGCATTTAAATGGCACTTAGATGTTTGTGCTTTTAGTTATCGACAGATCTTTATCTCGATCGTAAAATTTGCTTTTATATATCTATATAATATATATAAATTATAACTCATCCTTGAACATTAATATTCTATGCAAATTTAGATTTCTGAGAATATAATAGCAGCTTAAAACTGGTCATTTTAATTAAGCACTTGGTAAAAATGTTCCTTACAAGTGTTTGCCGATTAGCGATAAGGTACCTAGTTTTATTCTATTTAATAATTTTTCATTTCTATAGACGTGAAAATACGAGTTCTTTCAATAATAAAATTATAATGGGATGGAAAATCAAAAAACTTATTTAATCCTAATTTATTTGTGGAAGGGGACATGTTAATTTATAAATTTTAAAACCTGGACTTGAAGTAGAATAAATTTTTGTTTGTTTTGCACTCATCAATTCTGTTTTTGTCATAGAAAAAAAAAACAAATATCTATGTATCATAACATGTCTTTGGACAATAGCATGCCTACCCTCCCCCCCCCCCCCCCCTCAAGAAAATACTAAATTCAGTATTTTTATACTTCTTAAAATGGAAATATACTATATTTACTTAATTTTTTTTAAATTCCAGAATATTGATTTATAGATTAATTAATACAAGCTTCATATTTTATGCTAAAACAGAGTGAGGTAGAGAAATTTATAATCAACTTTTATTGCCACTTAGTTTCAACCAATAACGATTAGCTATAGAAATCCAGCTATTAAAATGTAATAAATATTAGATTAATCTAAATACTATAATGAATTTCTTAAGCTCTTTACTTGAGTAATTAAAATATCTCTTACACAGGCATGTAATGTATATTTTAATTTTATATTCAATGTTTTCTTCTTTTGCTATTAGCATAAAAAATAATAATAATTATATTTCAAATATATAAGCAAATAAAATTATCATTATATAGTACTTTTAAAATTTAGTAATACTTTTGAATTTTAACAGTCTTTAAAAAAAAATGTTTTATTTTATCATTTTACATTAAAATTTTACTTGTGCCTGTCATATATCAAAGGACATTAAGTAAAACAAATACAAATAACTATAAAGTTGGAGCACTGACAATGATATTCGATATAAACATTTATATGTCGAAATCATAAGTCGTTATAACGTTTTATTATAGGTTTTTGATGAACTCGTAATTTCGGCTCCGATGAGCTCTCTCCCATAAGCTAAAGACGAGAGCCTAGATGCGATTTGTATGAGGGTCAGAATGCATTTAAAAAAAGAGCCTACAGGCTTGTTTCCCGTAGGGCCAGGAATAAGTTGACACAAAAAGGGGTTGCTTTCACTTGGTTGACTTTTACTGCAACGTTATCCTTCTGCTAGCCGGAAGAATCACCCCTTTGTTTCGGGGAGAATTTTACGATGGCGAAATGACTTCCCTTCGGAGGATCTTCGCCGATCGTTGTTTTCTATGTTGAATTAGTCCTATAGATTTAAAAAAAAAAAAATCTATAAGAAAATTTTAAAAATCACAAAAAAAACTCTATTAAGTTTCGGAGCTTAATGAGTGATGCCGAGAGAATGATTGACCGAAACTTCTCAACACGCTGATTTTTTCGGCAAGGGTGTAGGAAGGGTAAAACGAAAACAAAGTTTTTTATTTTTCCAAATGAGTTTTATTCCTAATATTCGAAGGCACAAAGGCTCTTCTTCAGAGGTACAACAATGCCCTTTATGTTAAACTATTTTAAAAATTACTTGCCCTCGGGGCTTGGCGTAGAGGTTAGCGTGCTAACCTCGTATACCAAACGTCGCGGGTTCGGACCCCAGGCAGTCCGATGATTTTATATAAGGCATTTGGATACCAAATGGCTTATATAAGAATGCCTGGACCCCAATATGTATAATTATAAATAACGGATATCGTTTAAAGTCTTATATGGCCTAAGTTGCCGAAAAGACTGTGTGAATGCTTGTGTGATTGTGAGTGTGAATGAGAAAAAAGTGTGAATGTTTTAAAAAAAAAAAAAAAATTACTTTTGTTAACATTATGATTGTTTCAGCCTCCTCTGAAGAAGAGCCTTTGTGCCTTCGAAATATTAGGAATAAAACTCATTTGGAAAAATAAAAAAACTTTGTTTTTGTTTTACCCTTTCTACACCCTCTCCGAAAAATCAGTGTGGTAGAGGAGTTTCGATCTATTAAGTTTCACTTCAGAAGAAAAAAATTTAGTAATTCTTATTCTTTCCAGTGGGGGATCCAGAGGAGTTTCTCCGGGGGGGGGGGTAATCTGGTGTGACTGGTCGCACAGCACACAATTTTTTTCTTATAATCGGTAATTTAAAGGTGCATTCTGTAGTTGTTTACCAGAATATATATATAAATTAAATTTTTAAGTATTAGTTTTTAAAATTTTATATTAAAAATACAATTTTTTCCAAAAAAAACAAACAAACTATTTTTCTCAAATCTCGGGGGAGGGGGGGGGTAATTACCCTTCCCTTGTATCCACCCTTGATCCTTTACTCGCCATATTCCCGACTTTTGAAAACATTAAATCAAAATTTCCGAAACATTGTTTTCCCCATTTTTCTTATTTACCGTATATACTTCCATAAAAAAGTTTAAGAAAGTTGTGTTTTTAATTTGTAGCAAAAATTTTGTTACATTGATAATAAAGAGCTGTTTTCAAAATTAATAGTAGTCATATTAAAAAAAGTGGTTTGCATCTTTTTCACCAGCTGAATATCAAAAAGTGTTTTGATTTAATATCTATCTATTAGGTTAAATTTATGAAACATGTATCTATAACGCAATTTTTAAGAATTAGAATATTCATATGAACAAATTTCCATTTTATTTGTAGAATTTTAAAATTAAAATGCATGAAAATAAAACTATAGGAATTTATTTAAATTATTTCCAACTAATGAAATATTGTTATCCGAATAAATTCGTTCCTAAATAACAAGGTTTTGTCGTTCATCCCTTTAATGAAGTAAATTAATTCTAGTTGTGGAAAAATGTATGGAATATAGCAATAAATATGATGCATCATTTGACTCTCATAGGCTTACCGATAGTTGTCCGAGCTAAGACTGACACTTCTTCATATTAACTTATGTCAACCTTAAAGCAGTGCGATGGATTTGCTTACTTCAAATTCTACTGACCCCGAAATTCAAGGAACTCACGTCGAAACATTTTGTGAATTTGTATATTTTAATTATACTGGGTGCGGCGTGAGAACTTCCTTATTTTAAACAATGATAAAACAAAAAGTACTGGAGATATCATTTTAATTATTTTTTTTACATAGGTTTAGCGGTATATTTAAATTTGTTTCATTGCTTTTTGAAAATGATATCTAGAAGCCGGCTACCGTTCGAAATCTGAAGTTTTGAACCACTTTGGTCATCATTTCCGTGTCGCGCTCGCCACATTTATCGTCCTGTGATTGTTTTTTATGGGGATATCTCAAATCCTTGGTGTATACCAATCGTCCGCAAACCCTGGAACAGCTGAAGAACGATATTCCTGATGCATCTGATCACCAAGATCGACACTGATATGCTGACCAAAGAGGTCCGAAACTTCAGATTTTGACACTACCCATGTATTGAGCAGAACGGTGGCCATCTTCAAGATATAATTTTCAAAAATCAATGAAAAAAATCATTAAAATGATATATCCAGTACTTTTTGTTTTATCATCGTTTAAAATAAGGAAGTTCCAGCGCCGCACTATGTACAATAATTGTTTATTTTTAAAAAATCAAAGAAGTCAGTGGCTGTTTGTTTATACAACAGGAAAAGGAGCAGGAGCAGCCAAAAATAAAAAACCTTCGATTTTCACAATTTAATGAGACGATTTGGGAAAATTTTATTATCCTATCTTCAGTCCTTCAAAATTGTTTATGTCCCTACATGGATATCTATGTATCACAAGTACGGGCGAGTTGCCCATCTTACTTCTTCAGTGAGAAACTTGCAAATTTTCAGCAGATTCTCTCAAAAACCTTCATAGTGAGACAATACCTCAATATTCACTCTTTAATTAAATGCCATAGATCAAAAAAATTTTTTTGCAGATTTTTTTATAGATAAAAAAAAAATATTCAGATTAAAAAAAAAAAAAAATATTGTTTCACACCCTCCCGCCAAAAAAAAATCTCACAAAAAAATATTGAACTCTAACTTGTAAGTTCGAGACAACCAAAATAACTTGTTCACCTTCTCTCTATTAGCTTTAAAACCTAATTAAGTTGGGTAAATCTGGTCCGATGACCTGAAGCCTGGCTTCTAAAGCCATGCAGTTAGCAGTTGGTACATAAATCAGAACCCTCCCTCTTTGTCTTTCCTTCGTTTTAGCGTCATAAAAATCACCCTCTTGGTTAGTACTAAGGGCGCGTTTGTTCCTTTCAACTTTGAAATACATAATAAACGGCTTTTCTATTATATATCGCTCATCAATTCTTTAATGTTCATTTCATTTCCAATTTTATTTAATAATAAATTTCTTAATTACTTATTAACCCTTAATATTTCGCTCATTTTATTAAGGCTATTAGCGCAAAAAGTAAGGGAAGCGTATATAATAATTTACTAGCAATATACCCGGTATACATAAGTAAAAACTTTAACTTACGTAGGTATCAAAAAATTACTTATCTCGCAAATTTGTTATCTTATATGTAATGAGTAATTTTGTCGTTTGGTGACAATGAACCTTTTAATTTTTAAACTTCTAAGAATATCAACGTTATTATTATTTAAAAAAGAAAATATTTTAAATATAATTTATTTGAAAATATGAAATAATTTATGAAAAGTAAATGTCGAGTGTAAAAGCAGCTGGCTATTTCTTTCGGTTCATTCATTGTGTCTTTAAAGGGCCTTAGGGTTTCGGTCTGTAACTCTTATTTATAGACCACATATGGTTAAGATTTTACTCATATATATTTTTTTTTTAATATCCTAAAATATATTTTTTGTTCAAATATATTATGGTTTTCTGGTTCTAATTTTCTACGCCATTGAAAATTCAAAATTTATTTATCCATTTTTAAGATCTATTCATCAAAAATTATTTTTTATCTTATTAAAATTTCTAATACTTTAATCCCTCTCTTTGATATATTATGATAATTGCTTCGCTTGTCATTTGTCTTCTGGATGAGGATGAAAAATATCAAAAAATTTTATGACGTAGGCTTATATTTATTTTTTTTTACTAATTAATTAAATATACTTTTTTTTTAGTCGTTTGTTTCTCCAGTAAATAACGCTCAAGTTCCTTCATCACCGCGTGAGCCATTCATCACTGCGTGAGCCACATCGAAAATATTATTTGTTAATTTATAAAAATCTAATAAACATACCGAAATTCGAGCATTTTGTATTTAAATAACAAATATTTGGGGATTATCAATTAAAATTTATTAAACACATATTGAACGAATAAAAGAATATAAATGTTAAATTTAATTATTTCCTTCATTCATTGACTTTATTTTGTTATCACAGCTCAAAATGAAATCAGTGATACTTCAAAAGAATTATTTTCTCATTTGACACACAATGAATCTCAACATTGTGAATATCCCCCATCGGCCATCTCTGACAACGCCTATCAGAATCCCGCATACAACTCATGGAATTTCCAACGACCTAGAATAGGTGAGCTATTAATATTTAACTAAGAATTTATTATTAAATTGTAAAACTTAGATATAAAATTGTTTGTATTATGTTGTTTTCTCACAAAATATTATAACTCTGATTCTCAGTCAATTAGATTTGTACTAATATAACATTTTTTTATTCAAATAATAAATAAGAAACTATTTATACCACATTTGAGGCCGTGCAGAAAATTTATTTAATTAATATTTACTTAATCAAACAGCCTAAAATGATACGGATGGTGCAGGATGTCAAACCAGTAGTCGGCCATGCTGAGGACATATCAGCAGATCCGTGGTTCGAATCCCGACTGCATTCCTATCTTTTTCGGCTGTTTGTTTTAGTAGATATTAATTATGTTTTACTTTTAATAAGTGATTCAAATTGAAAATATCTATTTTTTTGGTAAACTTATTATTAGAACTGCTGAGTACCTGGTATATGTGCGTATGAGCGACCACCAGTTTGTCTCTTGTTATCAAATTTCAGACTGTGCGTATTGCAAGGTGTTTGCCCCCTCCCCTCTTATGACCGTTCTTTTTTTTTAAATTTATTTCCGGCTGTTAGCTGTCGCCTTTCACCCACACACATTATTAAAAGTGCCCCATTGACCTTTTTAATTATATTTTTTTCTACTGCCATGGGACTATTATAAAATTTCAGTTAAAATCTGCAACTAATCCAATAACGTTTATTTATTAGGAATGAGTTACTAAGGCCTGGGGTAGAAATTATAACAATGATCTGTTGAAGCCTAGAGCAGAGTGGCTTCAAAATACATGCGTTTATGAGCGTTTTTTTATTTTCCAAAAAAGAGCCTCAAATAAAAAATTTTGATAAATGCTCAGCCCACCATTGAAAGTCATATTTCTTGTTCTGTTCAATTTTATAATTATTTTTCCCAAGTTTTATTTTAATCATTAATTGATAACTAATGGAATTTAAATAAATATTCTTTAGGACCAGGATTCAAAATTATGAAGCTAAAGCTGTTTTCAACTCATTTCAAATGTATTATTGAATAGACAATTAGCTGCAGGAGAGAAAAATTAATCTTTTGGGAAGATAATACAAGCTCAAAATAATGCCACCCCTTATCCTATTGAAATAATTGAGAAACGCACCCCGAACTAACCTCCTGTGACTAAGCCCTGACTTGAGAAAGAGGTATTTGAAAAAACAAATTAAATATTTATATCTATTTGATATCATGGTTATTAATATTTAATTCCAATTCATTTATTCCAAATGAGTGGGTGGTCTAATATAATCGCCCCGTTCTATGAATGTGTCACTCATTTTCATATTTATAATGAATATATTTGAAATTCACATTTTATATAAAATCATCATTATATAAAAGATATGATGATGTTCTTCTGTAAAGCAGCCAGTTGAAAAAACAACAATTTTATTGTATTTAATAAATTCTAAATCATTGCGAACAAGTTTCATCATTCATTCATTAGACAATGTATTAAAAAGGTTTTTTTTTTTTAGACTTCTTAACAAAAAAAAAATAATAAAAAGGCTCTCTTTTTGTTTTAATAAAGACAACTTGATAAAAATACTTTTTTCTAATTTTCCAACTAATGAACTCCGTTATTCTCAAATGGACCACCCGCGGTAATAACTATAAAAAAATTATTTCTGATTTTCTAATTTTAGGTTAGCTGCAATCAGGATTTGCTCCTGGAAGGGAGAATTTATTTAAAATTGAAATAAGTATCATTTAAAAGTCTAAATAGTCTATGATGCCTTATGCCCAATTGCACCGTTTGACATTTATGCCTCTCTTTACTAAGTGTGCTTAAACTAAAGCGTCTCTTAAATAAATTGTTTGTTTGAACCGCAAGATTTTAATCATGGAATAGTAAAGAAGAATTTTATAAATGTGCAACATGGCAACGTTGTAAATTTTAGTGATATTCTGGTGATTTTTGATAAAATTGACAGATGTTAATAATAATAATTTTGTTTATTATTTGAATATTCTTAAATTAAATTAATTACATATTGTTTATAAATATTAATTAATTTCAGAAAAATAAGAAAATAGAAAACAAAATATTGATTTTGATTATAATTTTTTTATTTAAATTAATAAGGAAAGAATTGAACATCAAATTATACCTCTTTAGAAAATTATCTATTAAATTATATTTAAATATAAAAATATAATAGAAAAATTGCAATGTTAATAATAATTAGTTCATTGGTGAGTCCTGTTGTTAGTGTAAAAATTTTTTTAAAATAAATTAAACCTGTAGAGCCTACAAAATATCGTTTTGTCTTATATTAAACTATGTGACAAATAAGAAGTTTTATTTTATATTCTCTTACGAGAGACATCAAGTTCAACTGCATATCTAGGCTTTGGCCAAATATAAAAATATATATATATATACGGGGTACCTATATATTTTATAATACATATTTTATTATTTCCAAAAATTCCAAAATCCTTTATTTCCATAATATTTAGATCATCTTCGAAAATAGAGTTCATATTGTTCATGTTTTTTATAAAAAAAAATCTAGATCGAATAAAAAAATTTATTATTATTAGATAATTAATATTACATTATCAATATAATTTGGAATAGATGTCATTTATTTAACAGAAAATTGTTTTTAGGTTAAGCATACGCTAAGCCCCCGAAATCGAGAGCTTAGATTTAAGTTAAAATTTAGACATTTAAGCTTGACTTTGCAAGCGAAACAACAAATTTGGAAAGTAAGTATTATTTAGGGTTAAATAATGCTTAACCAACGTGCAATGGGCATTAAAGACTTAAAAAAATTCCATTAAAAAATATAATAGAAAAATATTTTTTGTTTTTTAATAGAGGGGTTTCTCCCCCCCCCACCACCCCTAGATTTGTAACTGCCTTTAGTAACGAAAATTCGATCGTAGTTACCTTTACACGATTAAAAAAATAAAAGAAAACAAATGAAGTAATGAACTCACCAGGACTGTAGATTAATATTTAGAAGATGAAAAAAGGTCAATTCTGTCCTCGAGAATTTCGAGAATGAAACATGTAATTATATATTATTTTACTATAATATATACATGTTTCATTCTTGAAATTCTCGAGGACTGAATTGACCTTTTTTCATCTTCTAAAAAAACAAATAAATGCAAAATGTTTCAAATATGCAATTTTTTGCAGTATAAAATTTGAACAGCTGGACCTCTGCCTCTCCCCCATCCAAATTTTCTAGTTACTCTCATGACTTAATTGTGGCGCTCACTGTACATACTGAATATGTTTGTTGCCGATGTTTCCTCGAACATATTTATTATTACAATAGAATTTGATAGGGAGAAGATTAATTATTGTGTCAAAGATGGCGGCATTATTAAATATTTTGCGATCAGTGTGATCTAATAAATTTTCAAAAATGATATTTATTTGACATTTTTTCCTATAAAAAACATCAAATTTAATCTGGAATTGGTGTTTTTGAACTAATTATTTGTTAAAGAACCGAAGCAATATAAACTCTGTACCATATTTTCAACAAAGAAATATTAAATTGAGAATATTTCATTCATTAGTCTTCCTTATGTTAATAAAAAAAAAAAAAAATCATTTGACAAAAGACCCATGTAAATAACTCAGTCGTTCCATTCGTCATTCAATTAAACTTTTTAGCGTGTCACTGAAATGTAATTAATTCAAAACGTGCCAAGGCTGAGAATCACAGATTTAAGAGAAGCAACCAAGAATCGGTTAGATTAAGGAATTATGGAATAAATATTAATGAAAGGGTGAGTGTGTGATGTGTTTTGTTGTGTGTGTAGAACCAGTCTTCGATCACGGATTGAGTCGATTGCCTCCGACCTCGTCGGCATTCCTATTGGGTTCCAACAATCCTACAAATTCATCAGTGGATTCAGCTCTGCCTCCACCTGGATTCTTTCTTTCATTACCACCTGGAACGAATTCTCCCTATGGGCATCCTGCTGCAGCAGCTGTAGCGTTACATCCCACTCTAGGAATCCCTACTTCTCAAGAAGTGAGTATTTTAACATCTTTTACAAAAACACGTTAAAATATCGTGTTTTAAACTCATATCCAAAGAAACGGGTTGATTGGTAATTTTTATTTTGAAGTAATTTTATTATTTAATTGTAAAATTTTGTATGTTGACAACATCTCTTATAATACAAGTTATAATAATTTATTTGCTATTACTGGAGTTTTTGAGGTGTTGTGCGGTCAGCATATATCATTTATACCCATCAATATTTTTAAAAGTTTCAATTCAAATAGCAATATTTTAACTAAACTTTGATATTTTATCTAGGAAATTTTTTAAATGGTTGTATATCTAATTTGAATCTCGATTTCTTAATTATTCTATAATCAGGGCCGCCGAGAGTTCTGCCGGATCCCGGCAGTGAGTGTATATTACTAGCCCCCTCTAAAAAAAAAAATTATTCTTAGGAAAATATTTTTTTTATTAGGATTTTTTCATCAAGGTTTTAGGATTTAATTCGAAAGAATCCTCAGAGAAAATATTTTTAGTATAAGGGTATTTTATGGCTGGTGGAATTTGTATCAGGAATGAAAGTTGGAAGAAAACGCAGCCAAAATTTTTTCTTTAAAAATATATTTCAACAGCTGACCTTTCGACTTTGGTCAAAGCCATATTTGTAAAAGGAAATGTTTCGTTTCATTGTTTATAGCTCCGAGGATGGCTTTGACCAAAGCCAAAATGTCAGCTGTATATTTTTAAAGAAAAAACTTTGGCTGCGTTTTCTTCCAACTTTCATTCCTGATATAAAAATATTTTTAATTCTTTTTTTTCATTAGGAATTTAGAGATGAAGATGAAAAACTCTAGGTTCCCTAAGAGGACCATGCCCCTGGTGATATATCCCCCCTCCCCTCTGCCGGCGGCCTTGCCTAAAATCTGATCTGGTGGATAAAATACAACGTTAGCTCTTTCTCTTTCTACTGCCATCTAAAAGAATAAATTAGATATCATATTTTGATTTTTAATTTTATAGAATACGTCGATATCATAGGCGTAGCCACGGGGGGGGGGAGAGAAAGCAATCTTATAGAGGACGTTTTGGAGATTTCAGGAAAAGTACTCGGATCCCTATATTCTCAAAAGGGAAAAAATTCCAGAAAATTGAGAATTTTCCATTGGAAAGCATTAAGCTTTGCTTTATGAAAAATTAAAGCCAAATATTGTTTTTTTTTTTTTTTTTTTTTTTTTCTTAAAGAGATCTGAGATCAAAAATTTCTGGCTACGCCTTTGGTCGATACTATTAAATAAAAGCACCTATTTCGTAGTGTTAGTAACTTATATATTGGAGTGTTTAAAAGAATAAATATTAAATCAAAATATATGAAAATAAAATTAGTAAAATCAACTTAATAAAGCTTATATATTAGATAGACATGGGCGTAACTAGGTGATGCCGGGGGAGCCTGTCCCCCCCCCCCCCCTCCCCCAAGGCTCGTGCCCACCCCCCAGAAAGCTCCCTGCTCCAAGAAAAATTTAGAAAATATGGGGCTTTCCATGCCCCCCGGAGAATAGCTGGTCCCATGCCCCCCCAGCGAGGATGGCTGGTTCCATGCCCCCCCCCCAGCCAAATTCTCTAGTTACGCCCATGTAGATAGAATAGGCCTACTTTCTCAATGATTCTCTATATTGTTCGAAATTAAAATTTTTAATTTATCCAATAATTACCTTTAATTAATCCTCTGAAGCAATTCTTCTTTTATCTTTTAATAACTAACCTTCTTGCTTATTAATATTTGCTTTTGCTTCTAAATACTAATTGGATTTTTTGGTTTGCTTTTGTAGCCCCTTTGTCCGAAACAGGAGACTTCACCAGAATATCCCTCGTTCATGGCCTGAGATTTGTGTTAATACCTTCTTCCATTCTGCTAATTACTAACTCGAAAGCATTTTTTTATATTATTACTATTATTTTCAACTTTAAAATATTTTTTTTTTTTCACAATATTCAATACTCTATCTAATTATCCTACCCATTTTATTTACAATTTAACAATTTGAAATTACATTTTTTTTATTTTGTTTTATATTAATGCAATTCTTTTTTTATTACAATTTCTATGTTATTTTTTGTATTGAAAGTTATAATTTCTATTTTTTTTTTTTGAATTTTTTGTTGTATTTTCTTAAAAAAAAAAATTTTGTAAAATTGTTTTTCAAAATTTCGCACTTTTTATTTATTTATTTCTCCAAAACCTATGATTCCTTTTTATTATTAAATTATTTTTTTGATATCAGACTTAAAAATTATTAGGTTCCAAATTTTTTTTTAATATTTCGATTCAAGAAACTTATTTGATTATTTCGACCCATAACAAATAGCAAATAGATCAAACTTGATTGTTTTACATACCGTATTTATTTATTTATTTTCCAAATTGGATAGGCTACCCAACAGGAGTGTACTCCCAATTAATGGATAGCGCTACAAATATTATTAAATTTGATATTTTTAGTTCTTTTAGAACAATATCAATTAATATATAGTAAATCAGAATTTTTCTAATTGCATTTTTCCAAAATAGCTTCCGGTCGTGTTGAATTTTATAGTAACAAAATTATAGTAATTTGGAGGTCTGAATTTCAAAAAAATATAAAAAATAAAATTGACTTTGAAGCAGATGGATTAAAAAATATCTGTCAAATTAATTGAATTTTTATATGAAATTATTATTTTTATTCTTGATTACAACGCGATTGTAGAAGGGATCGCCTCTTAATCTCAATAGTGCTAATTAAGATTGGAAAAATATTTTAACCTATAAAAAAGACTATTTAAAAATTTGTAGGAAAAAGTAACTTTGATTAATTACTAGAAAATTTAATGTAATTAATATAATACAATAAAAAAGATTTACTTGCAAATCTGCATATTTCAATGTGCATGTAATAGCTTTGCGCTGCTTGGTCTTGGTGATACGCTAATTTTCCTCCTCATAAAATGCGTTCCAGTGACTGTAGAATGATTAAATTAAGGAAAAACAATGTTTGCATAAAATAATTGTTTGTTGCTTAGAAAATAATAAAGATAAATAGCTAATGTATTTAACGCCTTAAAGACATTAGTTGGAAGCATTCAATGGTTGGATAAAAATTTTATTAAATATTAATAGAAGATAATAATTTTGCCCTTCCCTTTCCTTTGATTGGATTTTTCTTGATATATCAAATACAATACGAATTTGTTTTTTGTTGAATCCACATATTTTATAATAACACAACATCTCATAACAATCAATAATTCTCTTTTCATATTAAGATTCCCTTCTTTTTACAGGTACAGTCTTTAAAAGGACTCAACCCTCTTTTTATAGACAGCCATTGTTATGTTGATTTGATTTCATTACCGATTGCTTAAAGTATAGCGCCTTATGCATTATAAAGAAACAAGTGTATTTCGTAAAATTTCATGGCCTATAAAAAATTTAGAGCATTTTATTAATTAGAATGATGCCGAATTACCCAAGCTAAGGCCTGGTAAAAAGAAGAAAATACTTAATTTTTTTATAAAAGGCAAGCTTTGTAATTTTACTAATTGTTATTATTAAACATAATAACAGGTATTTCAGAAGAAAAAATCTCTTCCATTAATAGTCTTCAATTAAAAAGAGATATCAATTCATGTATCTATTAATACATACTAATAGGCTTGTGACGTCCGTTGGTTCGTGTTTAGCTGTTAGTCACGGAAATCATAAGCATTTTCCCGTTGAGTAATTTTTACTTTTTTTTTTTATAAAATATAAGGAATTAAGAAAACAAAATGGTACAGATTTAAAGAGACAAATGGCAGTTGAGAAATTTTGAAGATAGGTATAACAATTTATTTTTTAAGTCAGGGAATTTTGCTATACTATTGAAAAAAAAAATATTTATTTTGGCACATGAATCAAATTATTTTTAATGGCTCAGGGGCCCACACCTTGTGGGTACGTGGATGGCGACCACGAGCTGCCCGAGCTGGGACAGGCAGTCCTTCAGTTCTTTTTATGTCTGTCTCTTCCTTACTCTTTTCAACAGGCGTCAGACCGTACGACGGGCCGGCCTGTCCTATTTCTTCCGGTCTCAAAAACGCATGATAGGGTTGGAGGGAAGAGTGAGGTTCGCCGACCCCGCATCGCGAGAATGGGGGCGAAGACAGAAGAAGAATCAAATTATTTTTAAATTTAAGTATATTCATCATCGTCGTCCTCAGATTAGAGCGAGTCCAACTCCCTCACCCTTAAATTTCGAAAAATTATACATAAAGATAAATACATATTTAGAGAATAACTATTAAAATTTTAAATATTCTTAGATATTACAAAAAATATTTAATATTTTTTTTTTAATTTTTATTCATTTTAGAAGGGGGGGGGGATTTCCTCTCGGATCATCTCTCTC
>JAKCPI010016771.1:0-17565 GCA_023213315.1 Euborellia annulipes | reverse complement strand
ATTTATTAAATATTCTGATTTCATTTATATATTTCGGTTTCTTGGGAAAGGGATTTAGGCTTAAAACAAAACATTAAAATAAAATTCCAATATTTTCTTACAATTTAAAGTTTATTTTACTTTTTATTTATTTTTGTGGAACTGCTCTGATATTAAATAATATTTACTTTTATTTTTAGATGTTGATCAAGGACCCCTCGCCGGTTGAAGATTTGAGATACTGTATGTAATTTAGATGAAGATGCAGAGAAGACATCGCAGGAATTATTATGGTAAGTGAGAAAATTTTATTTTCTATCTATCTATTTCTATGCTTTCTTGTTTGATTATAAAAATATAGAGATAATTAAGAATTTCCTCATACTGTCAGCAAATTCCTAACTCGTTTGACTTTCGCTTTTATGAATAAGCAAAACTTATTTTCATCCAATTTTAATTTGCTTTAATTTTACATTACAATAGCATTCACATTGATATTTATAACAAGAAAGCATAAAAATAAATTCTCTCACAAAAGTAATTCGTTAGTTAATACTTATATATATATTAATAATGCACAGTGTTTAAAAATAAATTTAATTCTTAAATTCTAAATCATGTTTACAAACAGATTATCTAACAAGTTTCTTATTTGAATTTTGACACACACACATATATATATAAAGCTTTTTTTGAAGTAGACCCCTATATTATTTTATAAATTTAAAATAATGATGATAATAATGATTGGAAACTAGTTTATAAACATGATTAATGATTTTAAATATTCATATTTTATAAACACTTTGGATTATAATAGAAATATTAAGCTTAGAACTTCTTATTTTAATGTAATTTTTACTAATTTTCTGATTGACTATTTATTTGGGGATCTAAATTAAAATATTAATGGAAAGTCATCGTCTCTATTCGGAATTATAATTTCTCTTTGTTTTTCACATTTATTGAATGCAGAGGGAAATATTCATTTAATAAAAAAATTAATTTTTTAATTTGCTTATGCTAATTTCAGTAATTTTTTAGATTTATTTATGCTAATTTCAGAAGGAACTTACAGGGAAAAAGGTGTAATAAAAAAATTATTAATTTTTAATCTTTATTAAATTTTATTTCACATTAGATTTTTTATACAAATTACAATTAATTTTTACTTTCACTTTTTATTTTGTTTTTTAATAAAAGTTTAAATAATATTTTATGTATTATTTATTTACAGAAATGTTCGAGATCAGGCCAATATGGATTTATTGAAAGGTCTACAAATTGTTCTATCAAAAAGGCGAATCTAAACCAAATCGTCACTCGTCAACATTTTTATTATACAGTAAGTAAGATTTGCATAAACATTCTTTTTATTAAAATTGAATTAGCCAAGTACACTTTCATTTAAAATTAAGAATACTATTGATATTTTATTTAGATAATATAAATCTTGGAAATAATACAGAAAAAAATATAATTTCTATAATAAAAATTTTTATTTTAGAATAGAATTCAAATAAAATTCGTAAGTATAATTAATATCAAATAAAAAGTGATTATTCATTAAAATGAATAGTCATTTATTTAATTCCTCCCCGAGGATGTCACCTTGTCGTGGTGGGGAGGCTTAGGGCCTCGGCCTGACCAAGAACATCCAAGTCTCAATGTCTTGGTTCATCCAAGACATCCTTAACCAGAATGAATGCTAAAGACAAATATATAATGTATATAAATATATTATTAAAATATATTTTAATATATTATATATATCTCTTTAGCGCCCCTGGCGCGCAGAGAGCCGGCAACCCGCTTCGTTGCCTCCTCCAAGCCTGAATGCAGGCATGGAGGGGGCAGGCGGCCGCCGCCGTCGCCTCTTGTCGACTCCAGCTCTCTGCGCATGCGCCAGGGGCCAGAGTGGGGACTGGAGGCTATAAAAGTCGTTGCGCGCATGGGTTGGAGGTCGGGGTTGGTGGTGGACAGCAAACTGATCACATCGTCTCTACCCATACTAGCTTCTGTTGATTATATATGATTATTTTTCATTAGTGTTTTACTAAAGACTATTTATTATATATTCAAGATATCATTCTATTTACCTATCCCTAGTATATAATATTCCATTCTATTTTCCTATTATTATATAATTTTTATATGAGATTATTAAACCTAATTTAAATAAATTTTCTCTTAAGTTACTATATTTTAAAACTAGTATATTATTATTAGTAGACAATTTTATTAAAGAATATTATTAATCTCAAAGTTAGTTATTTATTATTAATGGAAGAATAATAATTAAAATTAATATTTTTAATACAAAATATATTGAAATTAGACTACTAATAGAAATGTAAATATTCTTCCATTAATATGAAACGATCTTTGAGATGAATAAATAAATAGTCTACTGCTAATAATATACAGTATTTGTTGATACTTGCCTTTTCCAATATTCACAGTCGATTTCCTCCTTATGTTGTCGACTTGATTGAAGACCTGCAAACAAGGAATATTATTTTTTTCTCTCTATTGGGTTTTGTTACATCGAATTTAGATTTTTTTTTTTTTTTTTTTTGTTACAAAAAAGTTGCACATGGTAATCTTAATAGTACAGATTAGTAAATTCAAAAAAAAAAAAAAAAAAACATTACAAATATTATACAAAAGCAGACCTTAAGTCAAAGAAGAAAATTATAATTATTCCCTCGTCGACTTGACCGCTGATTGACGGAGATCCTGAAACAAAGGAAAATTATTTAATTAGGATATTAAGACGTAATTTTTTTTTCTCTCTCTGCTATTCCGTTACTCGTATAAGCTACATATTTAAATAGATAATAAAGTTTATTTTTTATGATTTTTACTCAGATCCATATTCCTCCCTATAAATTGAAAGATTTAAGATATAAATAAAATTCAAACTTTAGAAAATAAAAAGATAATTATTTCAATTTCCAAAGTTATATGCGAATATTTAAATAGGATTTAGTGACTATTTAGGTATATAAGGACATATTAATTTAGTATTTAAATGTCTCTTAATTTCAGATTGTAAAGACATTGGAAATCCTTTCATTTTAATTACTAGTATTTAAATATGACTGGCATAAATACTATATGACTTCCACTCTGTACTAATTAAATTATTTTTTTCATAATCATTCTGGTTTATACACTATACCAGTGGTTTCCAAACTTTATGTTACCACGCCTCCCTTAAAAATATTTAATCGAATCACGCCCCTCCCCCCCCTCCATTTTATAAAATAATACAAAGACAAGAATTTATATTACTAAAAAATTTATTAATACAAATTATTATTATTTTATTTGTAAATCTTTAGCGATCATTTAGAAAATTGTTCACTCTGGATAATAATCGCCCCCCCCCCCCCCCTCCCTTAGACTAGTCCGCTTCTCCCTAGGGAGGCGCGCCTCACAGTTTGGAAAACGCTGCACTATACAATGACAGTATTTTTTATTCCCTCTATTATGTTGTTATACTTACATATGTGTTGTTGACTTGCAGGTTTGATGCTCATGTCTCTTGCCTGTTAAGCTGACCTCGACTTGTAGACAGGTGTCATTGAAGATGCTGAAACAAATTGAAAAGTAATTAATTATATATTCGTATTATAATTTTCCTATTTTAATAATTTCCTAATTTAAGCATGTCAATAAATATTAAATAAAAGAAATTATTTATTAGATAAGAATTAAAACCCTAATGGCCTCTGCAGCCTAAAAAGGGGAATTAAAAAAAAAAAATTTATTAGATGAGAATAATTAATAAAATCAATTGCATTATATTCGTCTTTAAATTAAAAATAGTAAATTATTCTAATTTATTCTCATTTAAATATTAAATAAAGTTTTATATTTTTTTTTTAATGAAAGTTTTTATTCAACCCTAATATTCCCAAGTACCCTTAGTTTATTTATAAGCTGTCTTTATTAGTGTGGCATATAAATATTAATTTTCTCGGACGACACAAGTAGACTTTACAAGTATTATATTATAGAATTAATAATAGATCTATTTCTTTTATATATATATATATATTAAAAATGATACCCTTTTAGGCTATTATTTATTGTTACTTCGAAAAAGAAAATAGCATTGGTTTGGGTAAATAGGATAGGCGATAGACTATTCGGGGAGATAATGACAACATGGAAAATAGAGAGGATGGGTTCAAAGGTAAAAAAAAGATTTTGGGTGTGGAAGGGTGGACTTGGCAATTCTAAAAACCATGAAAGAATCCCCGATAAAATTAAATATCACGGCAAGCCCCAAATAAATAATATAAGTAAGCTAATTTTGGAGTTTAGGTTTTCACAGTTGTTATTATTAGTATAAGAATTTGAAAGTAAAAATTATTTAGAATATGTGAGGTTTCACTAAGTTGTGAATGAAAGAAATATTGAATTTCTATAAATATGTTTCACGGAAAACCTACACCACTTTCCCTCCAAACTATAAAAGAATTTGATTTTCGGTTTAACTGTGGTTTATTTGTAAAATTTACAAATAAGAAATATGTGGACCTTTGGCATTTTTCTATTAATTTAAGTATGTCGGGTCTAATTTTTAATTTTGATCCAAGATCTGTCGCGTTTCTCCAACAGTAAATTTTACAAATAAACCACAGTTAAACCGAAAATCAAATTCTTTTACTAATATAATTAAGCTATTTAAAAAATGAATATTTAATCATTCCCGTTGGCTGTATCCTATCAATTACTTGAAAATGAAGATCCTATTCAAATAGAATCAAATAATCGATTACTCACTGGAGGGTAATATTGCAGCAGGGGTCGATAGGCTGAGCTCGATGAATAGGAAATCTGAGTGTTGAGTTCGAGGATCGACAAATGGCAAATCTGAAAACAAAAGAAAATATTTAATTTAATAAAATTGGGGAAAATGTTTAAGTATTTAAATCATTTTTCACTATTATTTTACTTGTATATAAGATTAAAAATCTGTTTCTAATTATAATATTTTGAAAGAAATAAAAATAGCTATGAAAGAGGGATCGTGAAAACAAATTCTGGATTTTTTCAATGCTATTTAAAATTACACCTTTAAAAAAATTCTAAAATAATTCGAGATGAACGGGGATCGAGTGAATAATCAGAATTATCATTTAACTAAATCTTTAGAGCGAATTTTGAGGAAATCGAAAAAAACTGAAAAAGCTTTGGCCGATTTTTATTTCCTCTTACTTCTATAAATGTTTATATATAGAAAGAGAAAGTATTGGTTTCATGTCAAAAATTTGATATATGCGTTTAGAGGTCCCTTGAATCCAAAGAAATGGTTTCGCTTCTGTGTGAATAAAACATGTCAAGAACCAAAAGGGATAGAAGTTTGAAAATTTATAATTAAGTTAGGCACCCCACTGAGGCGTGAAAATAAGCTCTTATTCAAAATCGGCCAAAAAGTAGTACTTTAGTGATGTATGGCTTGACAAGCACAGTAAACAACTTTCTCTTCTCGAAGGGTAAGAGAAAGTTGTGTGCTGTGCGACCAGTCACACCAGATATTTTTCAAAAGCTTCGTGTCACGTGCCAGGGGGGTGCCTATCTTAAATATAAAATAACAAAAATAGGTTAGGGAGCGGGCAGCCAGGAAGTAAGCCTCTTCAAAGGAAACTCAAGAGTAGTGGAGACATTCTTGACTTTCATTTCGTAGAGACTTACTTCCTGGCTACTCCCTCCCTCACCTATTGTTGAAATACAACAGCCACTTCACATATTGTTGTTAAATATAAAATTTCAACCTCCTAGCTCTTTTCGTTCTTGAGATATTTTGTTCACAGACAGACCATGTCGCGAAAACCACTTTTTTGAATTCAGGGGTTCTCAAAACGTGTATATCCATCTAAATCTCGACTTCGAATTTCTAACATGAAACCAATACTTTCTATATATTAGATGTATATTAACATATACATATAGGCAAGAGAAAGTAAAAATAGAAGGAGCGAACAGCTAGGAAATTAGCCTGAACGAAATAAATTCCCCATTATTAATTAAAATCGAAACTGTCTCCTATACTGCTCGCTTCTTCTTCTATTGTTAAAAGTCAACAGACACTGCAACTTAACATTAACTTTTAAAATAATTAGAATACTCACCGAATGAAAAGTGAAAGCGTAAGACGATGCGTTGAGCTGGAAGCAGAGCAAATAGCTTAGGATGCAAATCTGAAAAACAAAACATATATATATATATATAATTATTATTTTGAAAATAAAATATTGAGTTGTATTAATTATTTAATAAAGTTAGAAGAAAAAGAAATCTCTTATATTTATTCGTTAATTCATTATATGTATATATACATATCGCTCATTAGCTGCAAAAATGTTTCATAATACTTTTAGTAATAAAAAATAAAATTGTATTTATTTTTTTACTTTTTTGAAAATATTTTTTTTTTTTTTTTGCTAAAATAATTTATTTTGAATTTTGAGAAATCGAAAAAGCTGAAAAAATACATTAGTAAAAATACTACTAGTATTATACTAGTACCCTTTGACTGATGTGATTGAAATTTCTTGAAATACTTGCGACTTAGGTACTTGGCTTAAGTATAAAATTTGAGTATCGAGAGTTTTTCGTTTTTGAGTAATTCCCTTTAACCCACATTTTTTTATATTTCACTTGAAATTAATTTAATTTATTGTGAAAAATCTTAAATTTCAAGAAGATCGATTCCAGTTAAAATATCAAAACATAATGTTTATGTAAATTTCCCTGAAAGAGATTTTTATTGCTTTTAAATGCCTGCTTTATTGCTTTTCTTGAAATTGCCATTAAAAGGAGGCGATTCCCTTTAGCTTGAATTTACGTCATTTTCACAATCATTTGAATGAATTTCAACTGAAGTATCAAAAAAAATTTGGATTAAATTAAATAAGCCAATAAGGAACGAATTCTCGATACTCAAATTTTGTACTTAAGCTAACTATTCAAGTCCCAAGCATGGGCAGGAATTTCATTCCAATCGACCAAATAGTACTAGTACTTTACTGATGTATTTTTTCAATTTTTTTTATTTTTCTCACAATTGGCTTGAAAGACTTTGTTTAAAAATCAATTAAATTTTAGATGTTCTATATATATATGACGATGCTGGACCGGTGATAACTATCTTGTTTACTAGTAGAACGTTGTTCTTTTACTCGGTCTTGGAATCTCTAGATGGAAGGTGAGTAATTCGAAATAAATTAAATGCTTTAATTTATTATAAGAGGTATTAATTTTTATTCAGGTTTACGATGGAGGCCAATTATCATCGTTTCGGCATATATGCCTTCCTCAGAACCTATAATTAAATTTTTACAAAGATATATCAATAATATGTTTTTCTTAATCATACTGTTAACATATAAATATGATATTATTAAAGATTTTTTTTTACCTCTAGCATGTTATTTTTTCATTTGCCTGTATTATACTTATCATAAGTACAGTTAAAAAATTATTTTATAGTTTTTGATTTACAATTATTTTTAAATATTAATTCAAACAATTGGATGATCAATTCTATTATACATAAATGTCTGCGTGTTGTAAATATAAAAAATTTCTCTGAAATACAAGAGTCGTCATTCTATTAAATTTTTTTATTTCTTATGACATTTATTTAATTTATTGTTTATACTAGACATGGGTGATACTGTATCAATCTGATATTTTGTATCAGGTAGGAAAAAGTAACAGGTACACATAATGGGTACGAGCAAAAAAATATCAGGTATTTAAATACCAAAGTAAAAAATCAGATAACTTATTTATTAAAAAAAAAATATATATTTTTTTCATTTCTGCTCTCTTTCTTAAAGTGAAGAAAGAGAAATAATGTATAAGTAATAATTAGATTTGTATTTAATTATTATAGGGCCTAGTGAGAAAAGTAGAGTAAAAAATGTAAAAATGATTCGGAATGACGTTCGAAAAGCGCGCCAGAGCTAGGCGAAATTGCCCTGTCAGGAGAGAAGAGACGGGGCGGGCCGTCGCGAGTTGAGGGTCGCAAGAGAGAAGGAATGAGAGAACAGGAGATACGAAAACTGTATCGGGTAAAGACGCTCTAAAGTGAAAAGCAAGTATTTGATCAATGCGCATGCGCGAGATATCAGATACGAGTGAGAAAGGAATACGCGTCCTGTTCAGGTCCAGTCGAGTATGCCCGAGTTGTTGATACTCATATAACAGATAAAAAAAGTATATGTTATTTGCTCGGTATTCGTTTCTCACTCGAACCTGATATCTCGCTCGCGCTTGCGCATTGATCAAATACTTTCTTTTCACTTTAGAGCGTCTTTTCTTTACCCGATACAGTTTTCGTATCTCCTGTTCTCTCATTCCTTCTCTCTTGCGACCCTCAACTCGCGACGCCCCGCCCCGTCTCTTCTCTCCTGACAGGGCAATTTCGGTATTGCTCTGGCGCGCTTTTCGAACGTCATTCCGAATCATTTTTACATTTTTTACTCTACTTTTCTCACTAGGCCCTATAATAATTAAATACAAATCTAATTATTACTTATACATTATTTCTCTTTTATTCACTTTAAGAAAGAGAGCAGAAATGAAAAAATATATTTTTTTTTAATAAATAAGTTATCTGATTTTTACTTTGAAACTTTTTTTTTTTTTTATATATAAAAACATTAATTAAAAAAATAAAAATATATGTAACTGTGAATTGAAATACATAATGAATAGAATTAAATTAAATTTCGTTCGCCGGCACAGAAATTTGTTAATTATTTTTCTAATGCAGTATATAAATTGACATTTTAAATTTGGAGACATGTCAGTTCACTCAGTTTGGAAAACTCTTTAGTAATGAATAATTATGAGTTTGTTCTCAACACAAGAATAAATAGCGTAGAAAACATTTGAAAAAATGTTAGACACGTTGTTATTGACTTGAATTAATGTAAAGTTAGCGTTGCTGGGTGAAATTTGTTTCGGGTACAAAAGTATCAGGTAAAAATATCGGGTCAGAACAAGTACCTGTAACAGCTGGTACCTGGTACAGCAAAATCGAGTAATGACCCATGTCTAGTTTATACCTTATTTAATTTATTTCAACATCCAATATATATTCCAATACAGTATTTCTTTTTACAAATAGTTTCAATTTAATATATTTCTTAATGATTAACACATACAAGATTTGATTTTTTATGACTTGATATAATTTTAGTTTTAATTGGTGTGAACTTAGCATACGTAATTAGTGTGATTGATTCAAGGGTTTACAATATTTTACTTTTGTCTTTGATTTTTTTAACATATATATTATTATCTTAATTATTGTCTTACAAGTTATATATTACTAATTTTCACAATAATATATCGTTACTAGGTGGTACTTATGATTAATTTTATTTTTAATTTTTTAAAAAAATTTTTAAAAATTTTCTTTATAGGCGGGAATTTTAATTTTAATTTTTTTATTTTATTTTTTTAATTTTGAATATAGGTTTTTCATTTTAAGCTTTTAGTTCAGAGAGAATATTCGGAATAAATTAAGGAGACACACTCTTTCTCGCATCTAAAGTTAACAGAGTTTTTGTTTTTCATGATGTAGTGAGATTCCAAGAATTCTCTTTTGCCAGATTTTCTTCCCGACACAATATTTTTGGATTTTCAAAACAGAACTCATGATTTTCATCAATAGCATGAATTGCTAGGGCTGAGGACATCTGTTTTTGTCACAGAGTTGAAATATTCCCTCAGACGATCACGTAGTTTTCGTTTTGTTTGTCCAATGTAGACTGTATCATGCGCAAAACTCAAACATAAGGATACAGTCTACATTGGACAAACAAAACGAAAACTACGTGATCGTCTGAGGGAACATTTCAACTCTGTGACAAAAAAACTGATGTCCTCAGCCCTAGCAATTCATGCTATTGATGAAAATCATGAGTTCTGTTTTGAAAATCCAAAAATATTTGTCGGGCTGAAAAATCTGGCAAAAATCTTTTGGAATCTCACTACATCATGAAAAACAAAAACTCTGTTAACTTTAGATGCGAGAAAGAGTGAGTCTCCATTAATTTATTCCAATATTCTCTGAACTAAAAGCTTAAAATGAAAAACCTATATTCAAAATTAAAAAAATAAATAAAAAAATTAAAATTAAAATTGCCGCTTATAAAAATTTTTAAAAAATTAAAAATAAAATTAATCATGTACCACCTAGTAACGATATATTATTGTGAAAATTAGTAATATATAACTTGTAAGACAATAATTAAGATAATAATATATATGTTAAAAAAATCAAAGACAAAAAGTAAAATATTGTAACCCTTGAATCAATCACACTAATTACGTATGCTAAGTTCACACCAATTAAAACTAAAATTATATCAAGTCATAAAAAATCAAATCTTGTATGTGTTAATCATTAAGAAATATATTAAATTGAAACTATTTGTAAAAAGAAATACTGTATTGGAATATAATTGGATGTTGAAATAAATTAAATAAGGTATAAACAATAAATTAAATAAATGTCATAAGAAATAAAAAAATTTAATAGAATGACGACTCTTGTATTTCAGAGAAATTTTTATATTTACAACACGCAGACATTTATGTATAATAGAATTGATCATCCAATTGTTTGAATTAATATTTAAAAATAATTGTAAATCAAAAACTATAAAATAATTTTTTAACTGTACTTATGATAAGTATAATACAGGCAAATGAAAAAATAACATGCTAGAGGTAAAAAAAATCTTTAATAATATCATATTTATATGTTAACAGTATGATTAAGAAAAACATATTATTGATATATCTTTGTAAAAATTTAATTATAGGTTCTGAGGAAGGCATATATGCCGAAACGATGATAATTGGCCTCCATCGTAAACCTGAATAAAAATTAATACCTCTTATAATAAATTAAAGCATTTAATTTATTTCGAATTACTCACCTTCCATCTAGAGATTCCAAGACCGAGTAAAAGAACAACGTTCTACTAGTAAACAAGATTTTAGATGTTCTTCAAAATGTAAATTCTTATTTTGTAGACAAAAGTGTTTGAAGCCCACTTTTGTACTTCATAGGAAAAGTAGAAGCCATGGTAACAAAATATAATGTACGTATGTATTTAAATTTTGTATCTTCTAATATATTGCCGGAATCTAAGTATTTGTTGACACAAAAGCACAGAACACAACTTTCAATTGCCGAAGGTAAGAGAAAGTTGTGTGCTGAGCGACCAGTCACACCAGATTTTTCTCGAGAAAAAAAAATCAATAAATAAAAGAACATGCTACATTCTTTGCAGAATTGTAATTAAATCTTGAAAATTCAAAATAAGAGCCGTTTTAGCTAAAACGGCTCATATTTAAATTCTTATTTTTTTTTATTTTATGAAACGTTTCAAGTCTATATGACCTAAGATGCCGAAAAGACTTTAAAAAAAATTATTTTTGAATGAGTACTTTTCATTAGATACCGGCAATCAAGTACTCATATGAGTAAAGTATCGAAAAAAAAGTACTAGTATCGGATCAAAAGTATTGATACTAGTAAGTTTCGATACTTTTTTCGTGTCCCTATTTCACGCTACAGTGTGTGTAAATGGAAAAAAGTGTGTTAAAAAAAAAAAAAAAAAAAAAAAAAAAATTAATAATTCAAACGCCTTCAATAATAAATTTTCTTAGATTGCCTCCAACTTTATTTTAAAGAAACTCTCTTTAAAGATGCGGATGATTATTGAAATGACGCCAAAAACTAATTAGATCAAGGCTTTTTGGCTAATAAAGAGACAATATAAATTTGATTTATATTCTAAATTATTATTCCAATAAAAGGAGTAATATTAAAATAGAGTTCATCTTTTTAATAGTAGAGTGAAATTTTATTTATGAATTTTTCTCGCTCTTTAATCCTCTCAAAATGTTCAATATCTTCAGAAAAACTGCTGTAATGTTTTTTATAAGGGGCTAATCGGATAAGCTGCGGATTACAAATTCTTCACGACTCGGGTTCAAATCTCACTTGTCGTGAAAAATTTTCAAACAGTGCCAATGCCTCCTCTATCTCTCTGTAATTGGAGTTAATCTCTGATGAGAGATGAGAAAATTAAATAAATAAATAAATTGAAGCTGTTTTCATAGAAAATTTCTCTGAAGGGATGTCGACAGACAATGATTGATTGATTGGAATTCTTGGACCAATCCGTAAAGGAAGGAAACTGAATTTAAATCTCGATACAGCTCAATTTTCCTTTGAGAATAAACCTTACGCTCTAAAGAAGCTAATCAAAATATTTTATCAAACAACTGATCTTTTAAATAACCATCAAAACTAAAATTATCTGATCTTAGTTTTTTTCCCACAAGCCTCCGGCAGTGAATCTGCCTGGACCTCCCGGTGTAAACAAAATATTCTAACTTGACTAGTATTGGTATAAAAAATAAATACTTTCATCTTTATCTCGTTAACCTCTTTGTCCAAACTTTGTTGCTTCTGCCTACACTCATAAAAAGGGTAGTCACAAAGTGTGTTCATGATAAATACCCGAAATAGACAAAGCTTTTGCTATTTGATTATTAATTTATAAATAGTTTCTATAAATAAAATCGTAGGGGCTTGTCTCAGTTTATTGAAAATTTTCTCGCTCTATGTTTCCATGCATTTCAAGTCATATACAATACATATAGATATTTTTAGAAAATTTTCCCCATCTATTTCGTTTTCAATAAGCTCATCAAATTAAGCGAAATCTCAAATTTATCCTTCATGCTTATATATTGTATAATAATATAGGAGGGGTTTCAATATTATATTAAATTGATGTTCGTTTGTGAGAGGGAGAGAGAACATTACAAAATTGAGGAATGAATGAATATCCCTAACAATACTGTAGCCAATTTAAATTTTATAGAAGCACTATGACATTTAGAGATGTTAATTTATATAATAGTAATTATTTAATGTGTAACTTCTATTCTAGGGTATGACGGTTTTTCTCATCTAATAATTCATCTTATCCTCAGTCAGAAAAATATTTTAGAAATTTCTTTTCTTTCCAAATTAATAAAATTTTGAAATATATAAAATTTTTACTGGGTTTAAATTTTGAGGTACGATCTTTTTCTCTATAAAAGCTCTATATTCCTTCATTTCTTTTTTTGAAAAATTACTTTTTTAGATATTAAATAATAAATATATCTTATTAATTGAAAAATTATTAGAAATTCCAAGTAAATTTAATATCAAATGAAGGATGTATGGAGGGACTGCCGCATTCTGTACTTGTTTGCCAGAATATAAATATAAATCAAATTTTAAAGTATTAATTTTTTAAAATTTTACATTAAAAATACATTTTTTTTCCGACAAAAAGATTTTTTTTTAAATCTCAGGGGGGGGATTACCCTCTTTGTATCCGCCCTTGACTCCAATTAATGAACTTAAGATGGCTGATTGGAAAAAGCATTCAGAGCATTTCTTCTTAGCTGCCTCTGCCTCCATACACCCTTCACTAAATATCTATAGCCTCAACTTGCACCTTAAAATGCCAAATGTCTAAAAAAAAAAAAAAAAAAAAAAACTATTCGACGTATCGAAGAACGGATGTTAGTATTTTTTTAAATCTTGGGATGAAATTATTTCCATTTGACTCATATAGTGTGCTCTCTGAAATTGTTTTGAATTTGATTTTCCCTAAATCAGAAAAAAAAAACAAATGATGAATTCTCGCGATCAACCCGCTAATTGTCTCTAGCAAATTCAACTATCACAACAAAATAACAAACAAATATAGATAGAATGTCGCTCTAAACTGAGATACCAATAAAGCAGTATTCTGCTTTACAATTTGTATTTATTTAAGATTAGCGATAGTTTGCGCTGTTATGCTTCGGCCCTAAAACTAATTTAATATCTAGTGCTTTTGTATTTTACTTTTAGTTGCTTAATTAAAGATTTAGAATATTTCTACTTTCAAGTAAATTAGTTTATTTGCATTTTTTTGTAAATATATTAATATTAATTTTTTTATTCAATATCCAATGAATTATTTTCCCCTTGATCCGATTAATCATGTTATTCTTTCGTTTTAGATTATTTCATGTATTTTTATTTTTTCATTTATTAATCATTCATATTTTGTTATTATTTCACATTTTTACATTCTCGAAATTGATAGGTAAAAATATTTATATTATTTTTGAAATAAAATATAGACCAGTCATTTGATTGATGATTTTAATTTATAAATTGTTTGTTTTACTTTTTTTAATTTTAATGGGATCATGTGAATCATGTGGATGGATGTCTATTTAAATATTCACAGTAATCAAACGGTTTAATTGATTTTGATAAAACTTTGAAATTACATAATAAGACTCTTAAATAATATATAATATCGTCGATTTTTATTATTTCAAGTATAAATGATGAATATTTAGTGCATTCTATTATGTTTTATTTTCCAACAAAACAAAAATTAATATTTAATCACACGTTTATTTTTGGTAAAAAAAAAAAGAATTGTTTTAAACTGTTGAATGAATTGTGCTATTTTTTTTTTTTTTTTTTTTGAAACCTAACCAATCTATGCGAATATAATTTTCCAATGTCCATATGTTCATTAATCTTTTATTTTTGTCGAATTCATCAAAACAAAATAAACATTTAAGTAATTATTATGAAGTTGTTAAAATAATACAATTTTTAATGAGTAAAAAATGTTTTTATTAAGATATTCAAAAAAAAATATATATTTTAAATGAGAAAAAAATTACGTTTTAACATATACTAGGTAAATAAAATTTTTCTTGCTTTAAGCATAATTGAAGAATAGGAAATTTACAAATATACAAATTTGATTATTTAGCTAAAAAACATACAGTAATACACATATAATATAAATATACGTATAATAATCTTATTTTTATTTCCTCTTATCTACATATGAAATATGGTGCAAATAATCGAATTTTTTTTTTCAAAATGCATTCAAGACTTAGGAAGCGAACAAGTATTACGTAACGAAATTTGGGGGAGGGGGGGTCTTGTAAAACGTTACCATGCGTTACAAGGGGGGGGGAGGGGGGGGTTGAACAACGCGTTACGTAACTGTTATTTTAGCGACTTTTCGATAATTTGCGCAACATAATTGTGACTTTTAGATAAAATGGCCACTTGAGCGTTATGTAATGTCAGGGGAGGGTCCAGAAAAATGTTACGGCGCGTTACATGGGGGAAGGGGGTCAAAAATCTTCAAAAATTGCGTTACGTAATACTTGTACGCTCCCTTATTCATATATTATTAATATTTAATTTATGCTTTGAATTTTTCTGAACTTACTCAAACCCTGAAATATTTATATTTACTGTGGGCATAATAGTCATATTAGTTTTTAATTTATTTATTTATTTATTTTTTTTTAATTTCAATTTAGAGTTATTAGGCTGCTAAGGTCTTTTTGCCTTTCGAATAATCATTGTAGAGTGTTGATGGCTTCTTTCTAATATATTTTCAATACAAGTTTTTAACACTATATATTTCCTTTACCACACCTTAACTTGTTGAAAATTTATCTTTTATTATTTGACATCTATTGTTATTATCAATATAACCCTGAATATAGGAAACTATCACTTCTTTCATTTCTTTAAAACCTCTTAACATAAACACGAAGTTTTAATATTAATATTTATTAGAGAGCGAATTTATATTAGAGCGAATGACCTTTGCTGTCAGGGCGGTTATAACTTAATAATAATATATAAATTATTAATGGGAGATATGAATCAAGTTATAAATTTTCCAAATTAATTATTATTTTTTTTTTTTAATTATGTTCTATATACATTTTAGACGATAACTCGTTAAATTAAAAGCAAATTTGAGAAATTTATATTTTTTTAAATTATTATTTTTATAAACTTAAACTGAGAAAATCGAAAAAAACTGAAAAAGTGCATCAGTAAAGTACTAGAACTCTTTGGTCGATTTTGTTCAAAAGTTTCGGGTCACGTTCCATGGGGGTGCCTAACCTAAATATAAAATTTCAACCTCATAGCCTTTTCGTTCTTGAGATGTTTTGTTCACAGACACACAGACAGACCATGACGCGAAAACCACTTTTTTGGACTCAGGAGACCTCAAAACGTGTATAATATATAAAATCTCGACATTGAATTTTTGACATGAATCCAATACTTTCTCTCTCTCTATATATATATGAGCCTGTTGAAGCACAAGTGGTGTAACTCCACTTTTTTTTATATTTTTGAGTTAGGCATGATACCGTGTAGAGAAAAATTTGTTCTGTTTTAAAAAGTGCAATGTTGATTTTTATATAAACATTCTAGTTAACCCTTCTATATCTCAAAACAAGGGAAACTGGACTTACACCACTTGTGCTTCAACGGGCTCATATAGAGATAAGAGAAAGTAAAAATAATGTTTCTCTTAAAAATTCTTCTAAATTCATGTCTTAATTTTACTTAATTAGATCAGAGAGGAAAATATTTTTCAGAAACTATTAGTAACAACATCTTACAATGAAATATCATGAATAATTATCCATTACCATAAATCCGCCTAAAATTTCACTGACACCTGATCGACTTGGCTGTTCTCTCTATAATTAATTTCCGTGTTCTCGACTCTTCTCCTACTTAACAACTACGTATTTAGTTAACCTTTTAAAATGAACAAACTCGTTCGTGTTAAATCCTTGTAATCGCTTCATCCGAGTAATAAAAGGGGCCGTAATAGAGCCGGGGCCGAACAGCAGCTCTCAAGTTAGTGGACTTCCTCCCTAATGCTTTTCCTCGTCCTCGGTTGTAAGATCAGAGTGCAGAACCGATGGCCGAGTGTCATTTCAAGTGGAGTTTGGTCCGGTATTTCGCCTTCCTACTCCTCACGGCTTATTGAGTGTAACCCTTTAGGGTTGGTGCCGTGCATGCATTAAACGCTAATGCTAATGGTATCATGTAAATAGACAGCCAGCAATGCAATTACTCCGTCACCCGGCAAGGCAGCCGTAAGTGTCTGTCGAGAGTGCCGTGCTGCCGGGGCTTGCATGTCGGCCACCTCGGTGTCGACGCACAAGATTTAATAAATATCCATTATACGAACATGAAATAAAATCAATGATTCTGTCACTCACCGCTCAATTACCGCTCTTTATAACACAAAGAGGATTTTTTGATAGCATTAAAATCTATTTGCTAGTTCACACTTCTTTATAAATGATTCTCAACGTGGGGTCTTTGCTTTAAATACATCAAAGAACTTTCAAAAAGAAAAAAAAAATAATTAAAATCCATCAATTTTCGATTACTTACTTCTAACTCGTGGCTGAGAGGAGAGACTGACAATGTCAATATTGATAACCTTAAAAGCTAAGCAAAAAGTGTGAGGTTTTATTTTAAAGTCATTTCGGCAGATGAGGCCATTTAATTTTATAAATTTATCAACTCAGGGGCTCACTTTCAGTGAGTACGTGGATGGCGACCACGAGTTACCAGAGCTAAGGCTGGCATTTATTTCCTTTCGTTATGTCAGCCATTTT
>JAKCPI010016770.1:0-42185 GCA_023213315.1 Euborellia annulipes | reverse complement strand
ACATGTATATTAAATATATTTATTTATTTATAATATAATAATAATAATAATAATAATCCCTTATTCCTCCAGAAGAGTTTGCTCAAAGACCTTCAACACAGCGTGAGCCATATAAGATCTATTATCAACATAAGATTTATTAAGTATTTAAACATTTTACTAAATACTACACACACAAATATTGTTTTCAATATTTTTATAAAAGAATATTCTATCCAGAAATTGCACGTGATATGGCACCGAACATTAAAATAAAATATTATAGGGGAGTACCAAACTAAAACATTAAAATATTAAAATTGAGGAATTAAGAATGCCACATATCTTCACTAACCGATCTTAAAAAGCGTGTTGATTGGTGTGTTATGTTTTAAAAGAAAGATGAAAGTCAATCAATGAAAACATTATATTACAAACTATATTCCATTGGATACTAAGTATTGTAAGAAAAAAGTCGAAGTATCGTCCAGTGAGAATCGATTTCAATCGACTTGAAAGAGTTTCAACTCGATTCTAAAAAGTCGATTATTTTCAGTAAAAGATCGATTTTTGACTAAAGTCAGAGTCGAGTTTTCCATCCCTAGTTGAAAATTAGGACTTAACAAATATGTAAAATAAAATCTAGAGGAAGAGTTACAATGAAAAAAAAATCAGGAGCTTCTATTTCTTAATGAGCAAAAAACACAAGCCGTTCAGTGGCGACCCCAGCCAGGATTTAGTTAAAGGGACGGGAAAATAATCAAAATGAAATGAAATCTAATCTAATCTTAAAATCGTAAATTTTATAAAATTCAAAAAATTATATTTTTTTAAAATTGTGATAATTTAAATAGTCACAAAGAAATTTTTTTTTTGTTAAAATAATTATATGTCTAAGGCCGTCAGCCCCAGGGAGAGAGAGCCTCGACAGCTTTGTCTAAATCTAATTTAAATAGTTAATTTTGTAAAAGAAAAAAAATCCCTAAAAAGGGCAATCTATGATACGCAGATGCTTCATGGGCTTCTTGGGAGCCAGCATTATAGGCATCTTTAAAAAAAGGAAGCAAAGATGAAATTTAGAGAAAATACAAACTAGGTCAAAGGAAGTTGAGGTGGTTTTTTTTTTTTGATTAATTAAAAAATAAACACGAAATTATTTGTTGGAAAAATGATGATTCACTCACCAGGCATTGCTATTATACATTAAAATATAATCTGTGAATGAGCCTTTAGTCATTTAAGAAAAAATTATACAATCATTAAAATAACAAGCAAATATTGAAAAATATCCATTTTTTAATGTATTAGGTAATATGCTTATTAGAGAGAATGTTTTGAAAATTTTAGTTGTTTTAAGCATCTAAATAAATTAGAATAGCATTACTTATAATGTAAACATGAATTTTTTAAATTCAAACTCGTTACGAAGGAGACTCGAAGGACTTTCTATTCAAGAATGCATAGCAAAAACGAACGAATATAAAATTAAACAAGATGTGTCATTTTGAAACATCAGAAATTTACAAAAGCTAGCTGTCTTTAATATAAAATCCTAACAATTATTATAAAAGCGTTCAGAGCCGCACCAAGGAAAACTTGCGCTCGGGCCAAGATTATAATTTGCGCCCCCTTGACAAAAAAAAAAATATATTTTATTATATAGTTATGCTGCCCCCAGATTCTGGAGTCCCTGGACCAATTCTAACGCCCCCCCCCCCACCAGAGAGAGCGCTCCTACAATCATCATTATGAGTAATACAATTTTTTTTGTAAAAATATAGGCTGCCATCGCTCCCTTGCCCCTCCTTTTTGCGGCACTGAAAGCGTTTACTTTAAAATAAATTAAAAAACGATTACTTTTTAATTTAAATTTCTTAGGTTATATTTTGAAAAAAGTTTTTTTTTAGGGGAAGTAGGAGCGAAGCTGTTAAGCATGTTATAGGCAGATATAGGCTAATAGGGGATCGGCTGTTAGACTAGCCTGCCATCTTTTGCAAGAGTGCTGAACTACCAGGTATTTGACAGATAATTATAAAACTAGCAATTTGGAAAATTGGTCCTGGTGGCCAATATTCGAGCCTCCCTTTAGACTAGTCCGCGCCCGTCTAGGGAGGCGCGCCTCACAGTTTGGAAAACGCTAATCTAAACTTACTTTAAATTTTTCTTAATTAATATTTGATTAATAATAATAATAAATTCATTTTTTAATTTAAAAAAAATTTAAAATTATTGTAACAGATGTTTTTTCTGTATTTTGTCAAAAAAATTAATTTTCATAATTTTTTAATAAGTCATTAAAAAATTATAACTTTCTGTTACAATAATCCCTTATGAATTGAATTCATTAAAACAAAACCGCATTGAAAAATTCCTTATAAAAGTCTAGTTTTTTTTAAGTACGTTTAGACGGCCACACCTTACACCCCCTTAAGAGATGTTTCCTGACTCAAAATGAATTGAAAAATTATTTATATTTTTTAAACTAAAAAAAATGTAATACGAAGGGATTAAGTTAAATAATCTCAAAGTGAATTATCAATGAGGTCGATAAAAATAAAGGAATGAATGAATACAAAAATAATCCGTCAAGGGGAAAGATAGAACGTATGGGGAATTTTTTAAATATGTTTGTTATTTTTTCTTGAGCTTTTTAATCTCAATAAAATAAAAAAATTGACAGGAATTAATAAATGTCACTGATTAGGAAAGTGACCTTTATAAAAACGTGCTTGAATTAAGCTTCTTAATTTAAATTAATGCTTGAATTGATAAATATAATTCCAATAACAAAAAATATTTTCTATTTAAAGTTGTATCAAATTTGGGATATCAGTATAGGAAAGGAAGAATGTGAAAGTTACCAGTGTTGTGCAGTACAGTAATCGCATAGGAAGTGAACAAAGTAAACAAGCCTCAAAACATTAAAAATGTTTCAAGTTTTTTTTTTTTACTATGAAGATAAAAATGTTCAAAATAATCAAAATCTAACAAAAATACAGTATTTTATATCAACGATATTGTGTATAAGGGGGCTCTTTGGTGTAGCGGGCTAGGGTGTCGGCTTCTACAAAGAAGATCCCTGTTCAAATCCTGAGCGGAAGGGATTTTTTAATTAACCCGCGACCCTTGGTACGCAAGGTCAGCTAACCCCTACACCAAGCCCGAGGGCATAAATTTAACTTGTAATATTTATATATTATAAATAAACAAATGATAACATCTTTAATATATTAAAAAAACGGGTTTGAATCAATCATTTTTAAAGTATAATAAAAATTTTAAATAAATAAAAGATAAGAAAGGTGAGTTTTCAATGATTCAAGAAGAAATAAACTCGACAAATAATTTATCTTAGAAATAATTTGATAGATATTAAAAAGAAATGACATTTGAATAGGAATGAAAAAAAAATCGTAATACTGTAAATCGATTGATTAATTTTGAATATTTATCTTATCTTTTCATGCAAATGTTTCTGATCTTATGGAAATGGTCTGATCAATAATAAATGGATTGAAAATAGAAAAAAAAAAAAAAAAGACGGTAGGATTTGTGCTTAGGGGCCGTATTGCCTTGCGGGTGGTCTCAGTGTGGGTAGGGAATGCTAATAAAGCCCACGACCAAATCCTGTCTTTGCAAATAAATATTGTAACGTTTTCTGCGTCTATCCTCTGAATTCGAAAGCACCCTCCCCTTTCCATCTCTCTTACTCACACACACACACACACAACGTAAAAAAGTTTTCTTTCTTTATCTATCTGCCGTCAGCTTTTTCCCCCCGTTGTCGTGCACATTTGCCGACTACTAAAACTCGGCTCGTTCGTGTTTTTCGTCTATGCTCAGCATCTATCTCATTCACCTCAAGACATCTTATGTTTAATTCTTTCGATCATTGATAACATTCTTCTTGTGCGAGCTCTTTTTATGGTCGAACAACGAACGCTCGCTTCCCCTGCCAACCTGCCTGAGGACGATGTTACTCGCCCGGTGCCCACATGTTTTTTAATCACATGAATTATCCGGGCTTTGTACTCACTCTACCCTAAAGTGACTAGAGATGTGTGTGTGTGCGTAAGCGTGCGTGTGAACGCACATCAAAGTGCCCTTAAAACCCTCCCCCACCTCTTCAAACACACACTCATTCTCCCTTTTTGCTTGTCAGCCCTAGACAGTCTCCTCCATCGATGGGTTCCGCCTGCAAAGTCATTTTGAAAACGTAATCCGAGCTCTGGACCATGACAAAAGAACTCTAAAGCAGATTAGAGACTCCGCGGATTAAATGCATGATGGCCGATGGTGGTGAAGGTTGATGTAACAACAAACACCGATCACTGTGAATTATTCACACGTGACCCGGTTGTTTAATCAGATGCTAAAATATTCGTTTACATTGTTTAATACGATGACGTATTTGGTTATTAATATTACTTTTCTTAAATATCATTGAGTAAACTTTGAGTTATTATTTTGTAAACAGAATGTACACCTGCTGTTTTGTTCGATCCAGATGAGAACATGGAACGATACAAAGACAAACAATAAAAAGAAATAAAGTAAAGATAGAGCGTAGAACGAATTCAAGATTTGAAAGGGCAACGAAGTTTTGAAATATTAAAGTAGGATAAGGAAATATAAAGAAGGGAGATTGAATGCGGAATTGAGAAGATGGAAAAAGGGACACTTGGGAAAGACATATACGAAGTAATGAAGAACACAGGCGTAAGTAGACAGGTAAAAAGATGAGGGGTTGTAAGGAAGGGTGGGGGCTGACATCTTGGACAAAGATGGTTAATGAGAGAGTGAGACAGATGGAAGATAGGCTTGGGGATTTCAGTCTACAGATAAACCCCCACGACAGGGGCCGACGCAAGATGAATGAGGTGGCTAAGTGACACAAAGAAAAAAAATAGGCAAAAATACTTTCATTAAATTTCAGGGTTAAATATAGATCTATATAATCATTCCCGTAGAAAATTAAGTTAAATAACACTTCAATTCTATAATCTTCATTCCTTCACACAGAATTAATTTATAGGCTGCTTAATGAGAGGCGAAAGAAAATAACTCAAATTTTGAACAAGGTAAAAAGGATACGAGTGTTTGAGTCGTAAAAAAAAGAGAAGGAAAAAACGTGCCTAGCGCAGTAAACATGGGGAAGAAGGTGATAAAATAAAGAGGGATGAATGGAGCAAGATAAAGGGACATTTATAGCGAGCGCCATAGGGGTAGCAAAGTGCAGAGAATTAATGAGAAATGTCAGCTCGTTCCGGTTGAATAAATGGTCAGATACAAATCAGCGACTGAGACACGGCTAATATGGAAAGTAGAACACGACCAAAAGAGGAATTGCTCAAAAATACCGGTGAGATTGGCGTTGCATTCATTAATGGGCCAAGTCTATAATTAGTTGAAGTAATTATGTTAAATGAACAGACCTAGTAAAAGATGGTAAACTTTTAAAAGGGCTATCGGAAGGGTGAAGTCTGAATAAGACAGCCAGACAAAACGCACCCGGTCGAAAATCGAAATTCAATATTCGATTAAAAAAAAAAGGAGCGGATGCGAGGAAATTGGAGAAAAGTTTTTTGTCAAATCGGAATGGCAGCAGCAGACCTCCGTACTTTAAAGGATTCCCATAGTAGTAGTAGCTAAAAAGGGAACCAAAGGGCCGGGACTATTAATTATTGAAAAGGGCGAGGCATAGTGCCTCGGGATGAATTAATCGGGCTGGCAAAGAGAGGTGGACTTTAATCTCCTCACTCTCTCTTTCGATAAACAAAACTTTTTAACTAAATAAACAGACAGGCACTTGAATCTACTTCATATTGCTATTTTACGAACAAATAGTGAAAAAAAAAATTTTGTTTATTTAACTAACATTCATTAACATTACGGAATTTATTTAAATTTGTTTGTATAAACTAGGATAATTAATTTTTATAAAAAAAAAAATGTATGTCATATATAGGGCTCGGATTTTGCATATAATGCATGTTTTTTTATTAGGACCCATCCAGAAAAATTTTATTTTGCATATAAATGCATATTTTGGAGTTTAAGTGCATATTTTGTATATTTAGCAAAAAAAATTTTTGCATATTTTTATTCCTCTTTTGTTGGCAAATCAGAAAAATATAACAAAATTTTGAGACAGAGAGGGTCGGTCAGAGGTTTCAAACCTTTTTTGGCCTCCCACCCTCACCCTTTCTCACTGTCAAACATATCGAGAAAATTTAAGGGAATAATTAAAATTAATTTAAATTAAAATATTTTTCATGAAAATAATTATAAAAAGATTTAAAAAAAAAAAAATAAAAAAATATTAAATTTATTTTAAAAATAAACCTTGCAACTTTAATTTGAAATAAATTTGAAGTCGATAGCTTATATTAATTAAGGTGCGAGTCTCGAAAAACCGTTATTAGGCGATTCAGAAGCTGGTTACTCTAGGCGGCAAGAGATGGCGTTAGTTTTTCCCATAGGAATACAAAGGGATTTATTCCATTTCATTTTAAAGTTTCCAGCTAATTAAATAAGGGTAGAAAATTAAATATTTTTTAACACAATGATATCTAAAAGATATAAACCGAATTTTTTTTAAATATCTTTTATTTAATGTTATTAATCTAAAAAAAAAATTATAAAATTAAAAAAGGGCTTCTATAAGTTGTAGACATTTTAAATAACTTTAATTTAAAATAAATTTGAGGTCGATAGCTTCAAAATTGTGGCCGCTGGAACCTCTCAAAATCAGCACCTCGAGACGCGCACCTTAAATAGATGTCTTGTCGGTGTGTTGTGATGTGGAAAGATCATTTTCGAAGTTAAAATTAACTTTAACAGACAATAGGTATAGCTTTAATGTAAGCAACTTAGAAATGTGTTTGGTTATACAGAGCAATAGACTTTAAAATAAATTTATTGGATAATTTCTTCTTTTACCCGTTCCTTGAGTCGGTTTAAAGCTATCAAGGACTACAGTGTATATTATGAGTATATAATGCATATTTTAAGTGCATATTTGTTGTGCATATTTCGGCTTTTTTAAATGCATATTTTGTGGTTTTTTAGTACATATCGATCGGAGCCCTAGTCATATATATATAGGGCCTATTTTCTTTTGGTATAATATGCAATCATTTTATCTTCGTTCAATTATATAATAGGATATTATTGATTGCCTAAAAAATTTTCGAATAAAAACCATTTATTATATTTTGATTGATTTATCTTAAAGGGGTTGGAGACGAATTTACTTAATCTAATAAGTAATTTATCATAAATTAGAATAATTTAAAACACACATGGCAATAATTTTATTTAATTAAATTTCAATCAATCATAAAAGCACACATAAGTAATTTTGTTTTCACATTTAAATTCTTTTCCCATTTATACATAATTATTATTATATTATTATTTTCATGTCTATTATTCGTCACACCTTCTTGAGAAAAGTTATTCGTCAGCTTAATCATTAAATTCTTTTGTTCAATACTTTTTTGTGTCATACATCATTACAATTAAAATAGAAATAATAGCCTAATAAGAATAAAAATGAAGAAAAAAATTGAAACGCATGAAACACTCCAATTAGTATAAGAATTGATCAAAAGTTTTTGAAAAGTCAAAACTAAAAAACAATGAGAAATAATTTCTCCTTTTTTTTTATTTTGATTTTCAGATTTTTACTTTTTTTTTAAATTAAAGCAATTGTGATCAACGTTCTAATAAAATAGTATTTCATCAAAGAAAATAAATTAATATGCCATAAAGAAATTTTTCTTAATTAGAATTTCAAGGAGATGGCTCCAAATTTATAATAAAGGAAATAAAAAATATTTTTTGAATAAAAAAAATGCTATATTAGTCTTCATGCAGTAAATAGCAATTTGATTAAAACTCTAAGCTTTATTCCTCATTTGGCTATATAATTACAGACCAAAATGCTTAGAAATATCCAGAAGATTAAAATGAATTACATATAGGCCCACCATAAAAAAAGATATTTAATTGGCAATAAAAAATTCTAAAAAGCACTTTTTTTTACATAATCTAATACACATACAAAACAAATGATAAAAATTATTTATTTACCTTGAAAGGATTATCAAGGAAAACACTTCAGATATTTCTTGGTTATTCCAGGGACGTATTTATTAATAAACGAATTTGTTTTAAACTAATTAGATGATGCGAAACACTCAGAGAGATTGTAATAATCGACTTGACAATGGAAATGAAGAGTTAGTTCGGGCGAAGTGAGGGCGCTGCTGTATGGCCACACAACAACCAACTACCCAATTCAAATGAGATATTAAATTCAAGTAACAAATAATATTTTTACTATAACCAGTATATATTAATTTAATAAGCGAGAAATGTAGGTACCCCGGGATTTTTTTTTTGCACCACCGATAATTCTTTATTTATTAATAATATTTTTATACAATTATCGTGTTAATTAGTGTTTTAAGCCAACTTCTCAATAAATAAATAATGATACAATAATTCTTAATTTATAAAGTTTTATTATTTACAAGTTAAATTAGATAGAGGTTATCAAAACCCTCTTTTTCTGGCAAGAAAGTTTTTTAATGGCGCCAGTGAATTTAATGGTATCAACAATGCTTTTATCATTGAGCATAAAAATTATCTTGATAATCTATGTAGTAGTTTTAAAGGGTTTAAAAAAAATTAAAAAATAAAATTTTTGAAAATGTCATTCATTATCATCTTATATATTATACATGTACTAGCCGCGGCGGGCTTTACCCCCTGGACCCCCTCGCCTTTTCTTAATTATGAAAAAAAAATCTTACTATTCCAATCCAGTGCCTGCTTGAGGATTTGTTTACATTCATAGAATACACAAATGGAAAAGAATACATAAATATTTCTCTATACATTTCCTATGGGAGAAATCGTAAATTTAGGAATTAATAACTCAAAAAGTTATAGGAATTTCGGGATGAAAATAATTTTCCTGTAATCCCTAGAAGGTTCTCTTTAAGCATAAACAATTTCGTTTCAAAACCCCCCCCTGACAACGGGAAGTTGCCCAAATAGAGAGTGACAGACAGACAGACGGACATAAGCGAATTATATAAATATATTTTATTAGATAAAAAAATTGCCACATATATTCATTTTTATTTGATTGAATTCGAGCAACTCAAAAAACAAACTCAATAATGTAACTCACACAAATCATTGAAGTTAAAGAATGCCAAACGAGGCGAAACCTTGGGTGGGAGACCCCGAGGAATCATCTTGTTGAAAGTCCCCCGTATATACTACGGTACGAATCCCTAAATGGCCTCAGCAGCCGAGAGGGGGAAAAAACGAATACTTCAAATATAATATTAAATCAATGGAATGTTGAAAAAAAATTAGAAAAATCATGGATTAAGATCGAAATTGAAAATAAATATAAACAGATCTCTTTGATCTACGCTAAAAAAGAACGCCTACATTTTTAATTTGGATTACTAAATATAAATGATTTAGAATTTTTTTTTTTTTATTAAATAAAAAACGATTTTAATCTTAACTAAATTTAGAAAACAAATGGATTGGATTGATAAAAATTAAAAAAAAAAAAAAAAAATTATTTACATTTTCAAAATCTCTTATCTCACGAAAGAGTTGGCATAGAATAAAAAATATAAAATAGATGAAAAAAAAATAGTTGATTTAAATTGAGGTCGAAAATAAAATTGAGTTTTTTTAACTATTTATTTATGTTTCCCAAGCTGAATAAAATATTGAGCCGAAAATAATATTTTATCCTCCCGAATAAATGGAGAACGGTTGAAGGATAAATGGAAGGGAAGAAAGGGATTAAGTCCCGTGACTAAGAGCACTTCAATCGGGACCCATGAATCACCTACATTCGAGTCAGAATGTGAGGCAATTAATCCGAGACTGATAGAAATCTCAAAAGACGTGCATGCATTTTCATACAATGTCATCATCATCATCATCATCATCATCATCGGGAATGATTTCCATCTGCAAAAGCAGGTGTGCATTGGAAGGCTAATTGTTTGTACAAACAAAACCTTCTTCTTTTGTGTTCATGTGTGAATCATTACATCATTCCTCCCCCTCTACATATATTAACAAGATTTTGTCCAATTAACGATATCCTGTGTTTAATTGGCACGACACTCTCAATTCATTTCTGTTATTAGTCTCTTAAAGATGACTTCACTTTGCAAAAGTTTGCTAAATATTTTGTTAATAAAAGAATCAAATATTTAAGTGATTAATACTAACTTAAAGTAAATTGGTGGTTAATAGAATTAAAATAAAAAATAATTATTAAATTCCCAAAATTTTTCTCTACCCCACCACTCAAATCTTATTTTAATCCTTATATCCATAATTTATTCAAAGGATTTTTTAAAAATATAAATTAACGTAATTATTTATAGTTATAAAATGAGCGGGTTGGTTTTTTAAATGGGAAACCTGGAAGGCAGCCAACGTGATTAAACAGAAAATTTTGTATTTTATTGCCGACGTTGCAAGCCCCTTCTTCAGAGACAACAAAATTGTTATATGTTTCAGACTCTAATTTTAATTCAGAGGGGTTTTAAAATGTTTAAGTATTATTATTTCAAGTTGAGAATAAAAAAAATAAATCTTTATCGTTGATTTATTTCCAATCATATAAGTTAACACGAATACGTCAAAGATTTTAGTTATATAATCCTAAATACTTTAAAATATAATCTTGTTTAATAATATATTTATTTATTTATTTTTTATAAGAGTACTACTAAGAGTAAAAATAAACATTATTAAACAAGATTATATTTTAAAGTATTTAGGATTATATAACAAAAAACTTTGACGAATTCGTGTTAACCTCTAATTATAAAGACTAAATACTTTATAAGTAGGAACCGACCGAATATTCGGTTTCGGCCAGTTTCGGCCAAAAATCCTGGTTTCGGTTTCGGCCAAAAACTAGCCGAACCTTTCGGCCGGCCGAAACCTGAGTTTGAAAAGATGGGATGAGACTCGCACACACAAAAAAAAAGGTCAAATGATTTTTACGTGAAGGAGAAAAGAATTTTCCGCCAAGCGAAAAATGGGCGGAAAAATTTAGTCTCCCTAAAAAAAAGATAAAATGATTTTCACGGGAGGAGAAAAAAAATTTTCCGCAGGGCGGAAAAAATTTCGTTTTGCTAGGGAAAAGTTGAAAAAAAAAAGAAGGTAAAATGATATGAATTTTGTATAGGAAATACAAGTTTCGGTTTCGGCTATGGTTCCGGCCGAAACTAAGATTGAGGCCGAATATTCGGTTTCGGTTGAAAATCTTGTTTCGGTCGGACCCTATTTATAAGTAAGTATTGTTTGGCAATGAGACGATACTATTCAAATATCCATTGAAATATGGTAACATGAGAAATGATTGAGAAATTTAAAAAATAAAGAATGTTCTTTGCCAAAAAATTTTATAAATGTTTTATACAAATTACAAACTACTCACCATTTATTGGGCAAAGTAGTACAATTTTAAAGTGCTCCCCAGGGGATGTTTTAACGCCAATGCATTTCACACCTGGAAAAGAGGAAAGAGATATAAAGAGTAATAATAAATTAGCAATATGTGCTATACTTCCTGGTCTCCGTTCGTATTTTAAGCCCCTATTTATAAACATTAAATATTATATGACAAATGTAAATATAAGGAACAGTCGAAGCAGGAGCCTATGTGCAATAAAATTCAATAATTTAGAGACGTTTCGGATTTAATGAGAGACAGGTCCGGTCCCATCATCAGTCTGAAAATTTTAAATAAAGTAGCAACACTGTAGAGTCACCCATCATTTTATTTTATTGTAATTGTGTTAAAACTGACGGACATGCTTACTTTATATATAGGAGTGGGATAAAATTTGCAAAATGTGACTGACCTGACTATTTATAAAAGCATTTAACTAATTAATTTTTATTAAAAAAAAAGACCTTGAACTAAAACTCGAAAAGAATAAAATTAGTAGTCTATTGACCTATATAATAAATTAAAAAAAAAAAATAAATAAATAATCTCTCGAGGCAAAATGTCATTAATTTAAAATAATTGTTAGAAATAAATTCATCAAGTGACCTTTATTTATATATTCGTAAAATATTTTAAGAATTTCCAAAATAGATTTTATAACCGACATGTTTTATAATTATTCATAACTTTAGGTAAGAATTTTCTCGGATATATTGGATGATAAAATGATTTTTCATGTTAAAAGCCCACTATTTTATCAAACTCAAAAATTTTTGGCATCTTTTCAAATTTATCGGATAAATTTACCGCCCATGAAAATAACCATTAATTTGCAATTTTATTTCAAACAAATAATAACTCGATAATTAGCTTGTCTAAGATTGCTTAACAAATTTAGACCTTGGTTAAAATTCAATGATTATTACATTTCAAACTTAAATAAAATTCGCCCAAATTATTCATTCATTCATCCACGTCTAGTCATGACTATAATTTTAAAACAATACGAAGATTGAGAAACTATGATTATATAAAATGTATGAGACCGGGTATTATTATTTGTAATTGAATAAAAGGTATGTATATAATATAAGTAATGTTGCAAAAGAAATTTTTAAAAATCACCTGCCATCAGAAAATCAATAAAACTAATTCATGGATTTTTTTTTTGACGTTCAATACATCTTTGTTTGCATTAAACAGAAAGGTTTATTATGGTATAAGTAAAGTCAAATTACAAATGCTTATTCAAACTCTACAGTCATATGATAATTATACAGGATTGGCCCAATGTAAATTTTGTGACTATGATGTCATTCCTCTTTTTATTTCTCTACCTATTATATGTAATATATATATAGAGAAATATTTTCATGTCAAAAATTCGATGCGAGATTTTGATGGATCTTCACTTTTGAGGTCCCCTGAATCCAAAAAAGTGGTTTTCGCGACATGGTCTGTCTGTGTGTGGGTGGGTGTGTGGGGTGTGGGTGTGGGGTGTGTGGGTGTGTGTGTGTTCAATTTTAAGCATGAAGGAATTGAGCTATGCCCGATTTTAATCAAAATCGGCCAAAGTGTACTAGTACTTTCTGATGTACTTTTCAGTTTTTTTCGATTTTCTCAAAATTTCTCCAACGATTTTTTTTAAAATTCAAAATCAATTATTTTTTAGATGCTCTTTAAAATGTATATTCTCATTTTGCGATTGAAATCTTCTGAAGACCACTTTACTCTTGTATTTCATAGGGAAGGATAGGAGAAATGGTTGCCATGGTATCAAAATATAAATATTTTCCCATACTTATAAATTTTACATTTAATTCCTTCCTGGAAACAATACCCAAAAAGTTGAACAGTGCACAACTTTCGATTACCGAAGGTAAGAGAAGTTGTGGTGTCAGTCACACCAGATTTTTAAAAACAAACGATGAAATAAATAGGGATGGTGTCTAAATGGCCTTAGTTGTCGAAAAAAAAACGATGTAATTTATTTTAAAATTAAAAATCAGGAGTTACTTACTGTATAATTAAAGAACTAAAAAGTTGATATCAGGGCCGGCCAAGCTATTCTGCCGCCCTAGCAAGATATTTTTTTGCGCCCCCCACCCCCCAAAAACTTTAAAAATTTAATTTGCCGCCCCCTCCTTAAAATTTTCCTGATCTCAAAAATTTTTCTGCGAAAATTTTTTTTTGCGGAACCAAAATTTTTTTCCCGTCCGGAAGAAAAATATTTTACCTTTTTTTTAGAGACCTAAATTTTGCCGCCCCCGGAACCGAAATTTTTTTAACTTTCCCTTTTTGCCGCCCTCTCCAGGTTGCGCCCTAGGCGGCCTAGTTTGCCTAGTGGAGCCCCACTGGTTGATATTCAATTCAGTATTTTTAAGAAATCTTTAGAACGAGTGATTAAATTCCACTATCCCACTACTAACATATATTATATTTAAATAAAAAAAAAAAATTAAATTAAAAAAAAAACACACTATTTTCCCATTCACACTCACACACACATGCACACAGTCTTTTCGGCAACTTAGGTCATATAAGACTTTAAAAATGGCTTAAATAGAAATGCCTGAACCACAAATTGATTTATTAATTACAACGGTTATCGTCAAAAGTCTTAAATGGCCTAAGTTGCCGAAAAGACTGTGTGAATGTGTGTGTGAGTGTGAGTGTGAATGAGAAAAAGTGTGAGTGTTTTTTATAAAAAAAAAAAAAAGACTTTAAAATTTTTATAATAAGTATATATATTTGGGGTCCAGGCATTCTTATGATCCTCTTACAACCTCCAATTATTGATTCTTATTTAAGCCATTTGGAATCCAAATGGCTTAAATCTTAGGACTGCCTATGATCCGAACCCGCGAATTAGGAAGGAAAAAATTAAATTAAAAAATGAAAAAAAAAATTCATTTTAAATTTAAATAAAATAATTGTAATTGGCGAAGGGACAAGGGGGTACTTGCACTACTTCCCTCCCTCCTCCCTTCCCTCCTGGAAAACCATCTTAAGATGTAAATATAGAGAAAAAACTGTATACATTTTAAAATCAAACTATATATTTCTTTTTTTTTTTTTAGGCAATAGGCAGCGCCATATATATTTCTTACTTCGATTAAAAAATAACTTTTTGCTCCCCCCTCTTCCAAGTCAAATTACGCCTACTACCATGGGCCCGTAACTCCAGGGCCGTGCCCCCCCCCCCCCCCAGAAAGCTCCCTGCCCCAAGAAAAATTGAGAAAATATGGGGCTTTCCAGGCCCCGGAGAATAGCTGGTCCCATGCCCCCCCCGCCAGTCAAATTCTCTAGTAACCGCCCTTGCCTACTACCCATGTTGTATTTTTTATCAATTATATTTAACAATTGTTATTCTTAAAAAAAGAAAGCTAAATTCAATTTAGGCGTTATCCCTTTAATAATTTAAAATTTTTCGCATTTGTCATAACCTAAATTAAAGATTATTCACATGTTTTGCTTTCAGATATGGCAGGAAAATCTGTTAAGGTAATAAAGTTAAATGATTGTGTACGTATAATTCCATTCTATGTTTTCAAAAGAGAAGCACGTCTTTGAACCAAATAAATAAAACAACTTTCGCAACGTCAGTGCTTTGTGATATCTCAAAAAAAAAAAAAAACTGTCTGATATAAAATGATAAAGGAAGAGAATTTATGCAGACCCCTACCATTTGTAATAAATTTGAATATTAAAGGATTTTTCCATTTAACGAAATTTTATTAACGCTATTGTATTCATGTGATTATTGGTTAAAAGTTATAAGTAAAATATATGGGGCAGGTGATAGCATCTCTTTTCTTCGTAATCACGAAACAAACAATGTTTAGGGAAGCCTTGCCTCTATTGTGTGTCCAAATCCCTGTATGTTTATATAGATAAAACTAAAATATTTATATGCTGGCACAATGGCGCAAAGCCGATTAAACTCCGAAATCGCTATTATTAATAAAAAAAAGTCATATTTATAAAAGCAATTTATTTTAATTAATAAATGAAGGTAACTAATATTTTTTTTTAATTTGTTGTTTCTATTATAATACAAACTACGTTGGGAAATTAATTTAGAAATATTAATATTCATAATAAATAAATAGAAATTTATTATATTTGAATATGAGCAAATTTATATAAAGTATTGATTAATTCTAGAGTTATATAATAATACGCACATTACTAGTAGTAGTAAAATTGAGGTCAAAAATAGCAATAAATTTTTAATTATTTCTACTTTATGGAACCGATTATTGATATTTGAAAAAGTTTGTAGTTTTATAATAAAAGGACCAATTAATTTTTGAAATTCTCCCACGACCCAATAGCATTTAAATTATCTTCTCTATTGTATGTAGCCAAATAGAGGGGGATGAGATTAGAAGCTACATATATAGGGTCGTTTTGAAAGAGAACAAGAGAGGCATTTCCCCGCCTTAACCTTAAATTTGATTAAATTAACAAAGCTTCCTTTCTTGTCTTTTAGAGTAGAGTAGAGGTAAAGCTTTTGCTTCATGATCTAAAGGTCATTGTTTCGTCTGAGCGAGCGTATTTAAATTATATATGCTACCTTATAAATATGGTTTGATAAATAAATGTATTCTTTAAATATTCAATTTTCAAATAAGAATTACAATTCCTCCGAGTAAGCATAGAATTGAATAATTTTTGAAAAAAATATTTGATTCATCTCAACTATAAATATACTGTATAAAATTTATAAGATTCCAAATATAATGGGCCAAGAAAAAAACCTCGGAAAAAGTAAGTTAAAACAACTATTTTAAAGGCTAAATGTCACCGTCATATTTCTTCAATATTTTCCTTATTTTTAGAGATATTTGGTCCAAAATGGCTGTGCCGCCTCTATTTTAAGCTCATAAATAGAATGAGTGTGAGAAAAAAACCCGAAAAAGATTCCTATCATAGAAAAAAATATGTTGACATATTGTAAACTCGAGCCTAAATATTTTATTTCCCCAAGTTTATAAATTTTACATCTTGAATTCAATTGTACCCTACTGTCGGAAACTAAATATATGTTGACACAACAAATCTGGTGTGACAAGGACAGAACACAACTTTCGATTACCGAAGGTAAGTAAGGTGCGTCAGTCACACCAGATTTTTAAGTAATCAATGGGAGTGTTTGAATATTTTATGAGTATTAAATTTCTGAAGTAGACCGAGACATCTATTTTGTTTTAGGATTACAATTTATTGAATAGGCATATAACGAAATATGTAAGTTATTTATTTTACTTATATTCCCACGAGGCTTGGAGTAGTTGGTAGCGTGCCTACCTTCTATACCAGGGGTGGGCAAATACTTTTAAGCGCGGGCCAAAAATGAAATTTTCAAAATGTCTCCCGGGCCGCAGGACTATACCGCGTACGCTTTCCACACCCGAATGTTTTGGGTGGAGTTTTTCCCTGCCCAAGAAGTTTTTTAGGCAAAACACTCTAAGTATCATTTTAAAGCATTTGGACAAAGAAATTTGACAGTTAATAATAGATAATCTTCTATATATATAATTCACTAATGTCCGTCTGTCTGTCTGTCTGACTGTCTGTCCGTCTGTCACGCTCTATTTAGGCAACTTCCCGTTGGAATTTTGAAATGAAATTTTTTATGCATAAAGAGGACCTTCTCGGGATTACAGGAAAATTATTTTCATCCCAAAATTCCCATAAATTTTTGAGTTATTAATTCTTAAAGTTACGATTTCTCCCATAGAAATGTATAGAGAAATATTTATGTATTCTTTTCATTTGTGTATTCCATGAATGTAAACAAATCCTCAAGCAGGCACTGGATTGGAATAGAATAATAATTTTCTTCCCTTAATTAAGAAGAAAAGGCGAGGCCCGCCGCAGGCGGCGGCGGGCGCCAGCTGATGGGGGGTCGGGGGCGAAGCCCCCCGTCACGAGCAAAGGCGGGCGCCACAGGTTCTCATAATTAAGAAAAGGCGAGGGTCCCCGCAGGCGCGAGCCAGCTGGAGGGGTTCCAGGGGGCGAAGCCCCCGGACGCGAAGGCGGGCGACGCGGCTAGTAGTAATAATAAATTGTCTTACTTGGGTGTACATGCGAACAATTTTTGCCCAGTAAAATATGTCACGTAATTTTTAAAGAAATATGATCCATTATATTAAATTAATGGTCATTAAATAAATCAGTTAATGAAAGATTATAATCGAACAGACCTAGTATGTTGCGTAGGCCCTACATAAAAGTAGTGATATGGTTACGGCTCTTCGAAATTATAATACTCTATTATTTATATATTTGATTATTTATACTGTTGATTTCAACAAAATAGCATAAAAGGGATTTTTCAACGGGCAGGATAAAGTAAGCAAAAGGGCCGGATCCGCCCGCGGGCCCTTTTTGCCCACCCTGTTCTATACCGAACGTCGCGGGTTCGGACCCTAGGCAGTCCGATATTTTTTATTTAAGGGATTTGGATTCCAAATGACTTAAATAGAAATGCCTGGACCCCAAATATATATTATATATTATTAATATAACGGTTATCGTCAAAGTCTTAAATGGCCTAAGTTGCAGAAAAGACAGTGTGAATGAGAAAAAAATGTGAATGTTTAAAAAAAAAAAGACTTATATAATCATTCTATATTTTGTGGGTATTTATTTGTATACTTTACTCAATGTTTATTTCATTAAAGGTATTTTTTTTCTTTTTCAAAGGGACTGATTGATTAATTTATACTTAATTGATTGCTTAAATAAAAAAAAAATCCTTTCCGATACAGTTTAAATTACATACATTTATAATAAGCAAAAGCGTATTTAATATTATAAATTAATTAAATTGAAACGAGAGGGGGCTTTTAATTTTAAATCGATATATAAGAAGAGAAAGTGATTTTTCGTAAATTGCACCTTTAATTAAATCTAAAATCCATTAAAATTTAAAAGATTTTAATTATACTATTTTTTTTTTAAATTTAAATCACAAATTAAAAACTTTCCTGGTAAGATTTATATTACCGAAAGGTATTAAGTCCCCCTTCTCCGAATTCCGGAATTGCAAAGGCCCCCATTATGAGGTTCGGATCGCATCTCACACGCGTGCACATTGATGGACCACATGGGCCATCCTCTTTCACCCTCATCCCATTCTTTCCTCTCTACTCCCTTTTTCTCTTTTGTAGCAGCAGCAGCAGCGGCTTCCCTCTAGCTAATCAGAGGCACAATAGACTGTTGGGTTGGGATGGGGCTGATGGATGGTTTTTTTGGAATGGGGCGGGTTGTTCGAAAAAGGACAGGCGCCTACGTCTAATTGATCAGCTTCGGTCACACTATTGCACTCTCACGTGATTACTACTTGGTTGTTATCTGTTATCTACAAAATCAAAATTTCTCTTTTTTTTTTTACTTTCTCTTACCTCTATATATGTTAATAAAGAGAGAGAAAGTATTGGATTCGTGACAAAAATTCGATGTCAAGATTTTGATGGATATACACGTTTTGATGTCCCCTGGATCAAAAAAAGTGGTTTTCGGAACAAGGTCTGTCTGTGTGTGTGTTTAATTTTAAGCATGAAGGAATTGAATTACGAAGTTGAAATTTTATATTTAAATTAGGCACCCCCTGGGCGTGAAAATAAGCTTTTAATCAAAATCGGCCAAAGAGTACTAATACTGTACTTTACAGATGTACTTTTTCAGTTTTTTTCGATTTTCTCAAAATTCGCTTTAATTCAAAATTCAATTATTTTTTAGATGCTCTTTAAAATGTATATTCTCATTTTGGCAATGAAATCTTATGAAGCCCACTTTACTCTTGTACTTCATAGAAAAGATAGGAGAAATGGTTACTATGATAACAAAATATAAATATTGTTCAATGTTTATAAATTTTATATCTTGAATTCAAATGTACCATACGCCCACGGGGCTTGGAGTAGTTGGTAGCGCGTCTACCTTCTATACCGAACGTCGCGGGTTCGGACCCCAGGCAGTCCGAAGATTTTATTTAAGGCATTTGGATACCAAATGGCTTAAATAAGAATGCCTGGACCCAAATATGTATAATAATCAATAACGGATATCGTATAAAGTCTTAAATGGCCTAAGTTGCCGAAAAGACTGTGTGAATGAGTGTGTGAATGTGAGTGTGAATGAGAAAAAAGTGTGCATGTTTAAAAAAAAAAAAAAAAAATGTACCATACTGTCGAAAACTAAATATTGTCGACGCGAAAAATCTGGCGTGACAAGCACAGAACACAACTTTCTAAGGTAAGAGAAAGTTGTGTGCTGTGCGACCGTTCACACCAGATTTTTTTTAAAGCTCAACATGAAAAATTAAGGTATCTGTTTTTTTTTTTTTTTTTTTTTTTCAAGAACTAATAAGTGCCAATACATATAGACCTACGTATATAGCCTATGAATATATTAGATTCTCAAAAAATATAAAGAAAAAGAATGGATAAAATATAGACTTACTCTGAAATGTGAAGTAGGTTTGTCATTCGTTTTAATTAATTAAAAAGTAAAAACTAATAGTTCACGTTCTATGAATAACAGTGAACTTAATTAAAGGGGAGAAGGAAAGCATTTCCCTTGAAAATTTTGGCCATATGCCTCATGGGACATGAATGGTGTAATTCATATATTAAAAGTTACATAATAAGCGAGATTAGGCACGTGCGTAAGATTTTCCCAATGGGAAACATGGCTATGTGTCAGCCATTTAAATTTTCACTCTTTGCTGCTATCACATGCGTATTTTAAAAATTAATACATGAGTTTTCTCATGAAATAAATTATTGTTCTATTATATTGACTCTAGATTATTTGAAATTCAGATTGGCCTGCGCCTGCAAAGATGTGCCGCGCCACCAATCTTACAATCTTTTCATCTCAATTGACACTATTTTTTTAATCCTAGAATCTTTTATAACATACGTTTGAATTTAAAATATGTGTCTAAAATATTAGTCATGTAAAAAATTCTAGGAATACAAAAATAGGGTAAGAGAAATTAAAAGCAATATTTCTGAATAGTGTCAAATGAGATGAAAGGACTGTAAATCAGGTGGCGGGGCGCTTCATTGCAGGCGCAAGCCTCCCTGATTTTATTAATATAATAGAATTGAGAAAACACATGTATTAATTTTATAATAATTTATAACAATAGCTGATATTACTTTTTTACTTTCTCTTACCGCTATATATGTTAATATATAGAGAGAGAAAGTATTGGATTCATGTCAAAAATTTGATGTTGAGATGTGATGGATCTTTGAGGTTCCCTGAGTGTGCGGGTGTCTGTGTTCAATTTTAAGTATGAAGGAATTGAGCTATGAGGCTGAAATTTTTATATATAAGTTAGTTTTTTGATTTTTATTTATTATCATCTGAAGTGAGCTCCTTTATCTTTCAATATTTGAAAAATGAAAAAATAATTTTTTTTTTTTTTAAACCCTTTTCGGCTACAGAGGCCATTTAGGGGTTATTTCTTAATTAGTATACTTTTTAAATTACAAGTACCGATGGCTACCGGGGGGCGTTCCACACGCTGATTGCTCGGGGTCACCAATCCCGAACTTTCGCCGCGCTCGGCATCACTTAACCGCAACGATTGTGGTGACTGTTGCTCTTCTCCGTTGCCAGGCCCCCGGCCCATGAAAAAATAAATAAACAACTCAAAAAATAATACATTTTTTAATGATTAATGCGGTTCTTAATTCGTAAATCTTGAGGTAAAAACAACTTTTATTTGCTATTTTTATTAAATAAGGATATATTTTTACGTAGGGCTACTTGATTTGCTTCAAATTGGAAATAATGATTTAAATAAAAATTTTAATATAAACGAATATACGAATAGTCTATCCAAACTGGAAATTTACCTCTTATTACAGATGGAAGGCAGTGAGTGATCATGATTTATTTTTTTCTTCCATCTGCAATAAGAATTCTATAAATATCTATTGAATAGTTTAAGTTTTATTTCATTTGAAGCATCCATATTTATACTATTTATTCAATGAATAATTAAATGAATATATATATTAATATTAATAAATAAATTCAGATATTTGGTCGAGCCATTTATTTGTCACAATCATCACAAGTATGTTTTCAAATTCTATTTTATTCAATCAGGTTTTTTCGAAAAAGTTGGCCGAATTGTGCGGTAGTGACGGATGTTTTCAATGTTGATCCAATCAGAAGTGGCGCAGCAATTAAGTTGTTGAATTTTATTTAATATAATAGTCAGATTTCCACTAGAAAAGTAGGCCTAATAATCCTGGGTTTTTGAATGTTTTCAGTGGCGTAGTAATTGGCAGTTATGGAGATGATATCGTATTTATTCACATTTGAATGAGGTGAAGTATGCTTAATGATTCACTGGATGGTTACTGGATGTTATCCAGGGTTGATGAATGTTTTCAAAGGCGTACTAATTGGCAGTTATGGAGATGATGTCGTATTTATTCACACTTGAATGAGGAGAAGTAAGCTTACTGATTCATTGGATGATTACTTGATCTTTTCAGTGGCGAAGAATTTGGTGGGAACAATTATTATCGAATTTTTCAAATTTTTACCAGGAAAAAGCAGACCTAATGATGGATAGTTGTTGGATGCTATCTGACTATTTTATCGCATTAATGGCGCAGTAATTGGCTAAAAAAAAATTAAAAAAATATATGTTAATTCATTTGTTATAAAATGGATTTACCGAATGAAATGATATTGGTAAAATTTTTACTGACCTTTAATTATCATGACTCCTGACCCTTTCCCTTCCCCTCTTCCATTTCCTCTCTCGTTGCCCTTTACATTTTCCTCTTAGGGCTTTTTGCATTTTATTTCTATAGTTACATAGTCATTATTAGATTAAGATAGAATTCTTAATTGTTACAAAGCTAAGTAACTATAGAAATAAAATGCAAAAAGCCCTAAGAGGAAAATGTAAAGGGCTACGAGAGAGGAAATGGAAGAGGGAAGGGAAGGGTCAAGGAGTCATGATAATTAAAGGTCAGTAAAAATTTTACCAATATCATTTCATTCGGTAAATCCATTTTATAACAAATGAATTAACATATATTTTTTTAATTTTTTTTTTAGCCAATTACTGCGCCATTAATGCGATAAAATAGTCAGATAGCATCCAACAACTATCCATCATTAGGTCTGCTTTTTCCTGGTAAAAATTTGAAAAATTCGATAATAATTGTTCCCACCAAATTCTTCGCCACTGAAAAGATCAAGTAATCATCCAATGAATCAGTAAGCTTACTTCTCCTCATTCAAGTGTGAATAAATACGACATCATCTCCATAACTGCCAATTAGTACGCCTTTGAAAACATTCATCAACCCTGGATAACATCCAGTAACCATCCAGTGAATCATTAAGCATACTTCACCTCATTCAAATGTGAATAAATACGACATCATCTCCATAACTGCCAATTAGTACGCCTTTGAAAACATTCATCAACCCTGGATAACATCCAGTAACCATCCAGTGAATCATTAAGCATACTTCACCTCATTCAAATGTGAATAAATACGATATCATCTCCATAACTGCCAATTACTACGCCACTGAAAACATTCAAAAACCCAGGATTATTAGGCCTACTTTTCTAGTGGAAATCTGACTATTATATTAAATAAAATTCAACAACTTAATTGCTGCGCCACTTCTGATTGGATCAACATTGAAAACATCCGTCACTACCGCACAATTCGGCCAAATTTTTCGAAAAAACCTGATTGAATAAAATAGAATTTGAAAACATACTTGTGATGATTGTGACAAATAAATGGCTCGACCAAATATCTGAATTTATTTATTAATATTAATATATATATTCATTTAATTATTCATTGAATAAATAGTATAAATATGGATGCTTCAAATGAAATAAAACTTAAACTATTCAATAGATATTTATAGAATTCTTATTGCAGATGGAAGAAAAAAATAAATCATGATCACTCACTGCCTTCCATCTGTAATAAGAGGTAAATTTCCAGTTTGGATAGACTATTCGTATATTCGTTTATATTAAAATTTTTATTTAAATCATTATTTCCAATTTGAAGCAAATCAAGTAGCCCTACGTAAAAATATATCCTTATTTAATAAAAATAGCAAATAAAAGTTGTTTTTACCTCAAGATTTACGAATTAAGAACCGCATTAATCATTAAAAAATGTATTATTTTTTGAGTTGTTTATTTATTTTTTCATGGGCCGGGGGGCCTGGCAACGGAGAAGAGCAACAGTCACCACAATCGTTGCGGTTAAGTGATGCCGAGCGCGGCGAAAGTTCGGGATTGGTGACCCCGAGCAATCAGCGTGTGGAACGCCCCCCGGTAGCCATCGGTACTTGTAATTTAAAAAGTATACTAATATAAGAAATAACCCCTAAATGGCCTCTGTAGCCGAAAAGGGTTTAAAAAAAAAAAAAAATTATTTTTTCATTTTTCAAATATTGAAAGATAAAGGAGCTAGCTCACTTCAGATGATAATAAATAAAAAACAAACAAAAAAATTTTTTTTTACTTTCTCTTACCTCTCTCTCAGAGAGAGAGAGAAAGTAACTTATTGGATTCATGTCAAAAATTCGATGTCGAGATTTTGATGGATATACACGTTTTTTTTTTTTTTTTTTTTTTTTTAATTTGTTTTATGGTCTTTTTCGGCATCGAAGGCCACTTAGACCCCGACTTTATTTATTTTAATTGGATTGGTAGCCAATCGAAATAAATTTTTATCGCATGAGACGGGATGCAAACTCTTGACCTATATAATTGTTAAATTTAAACCATCAACCGTATGCTCTAGTTGAAACTTAATGTATATATGAAATAAAAAATTATTATAAATTAAAACGCAAATATTTATTAAAATATTAATCATAAAACATAAACTAGTGTGTGGAAGTGCCTAAAGAAAAGATCAATAAGAACCCGAAATATTGACATCAGAGTAAAAAAAATCATAGAGATTTGTTTTGAAAAAGTGGGTGATTTTTTTTAAAACAAGATATATGTCAATATATTGTTGTCAGATATACAATAGGGCTATTAATGATTGTTTACTGGACAGCCAGACTCGGACCAGGGACATTCCACTTTCACGGTGACTATCGTTGCATCAACTCACGCCGTGGTTCAGTGAAAACACCTCGTGGTCAACAATATGCAATAAGAGGGAAGTTAAAATAACAAATAATAGTCTTATTTTTCTTTTCATTCTTTGAATTCTTAGCCAAGTTACCACGCAAACGCAATTCTATTAAATATTTATCTTAATTATAAAACATTTTATTAAAATGAGAAAAAAAAAAATAGTATGTTGAAAAAAGAAAAACAAGATGAATGCAGCTAATGAAGTTTCTTTATTGAGATCAGCCGACTGCTAACGTTTCGGTTCTAGGTTTGGAATATCATCAGATCTGAGACTGTGAGATCAGCCCAAAGCTAACTTTTCGGTTCTAGGTTTGGACCATCATCAGAGCTGAGGCCGTGATATCAGCCCAAAGCTAACTTTTCGGTCCTAGGTTTGGACCATCATCAGATCTGAGGCCGTGATATCAGCCTAAAGCTAACTTTTCGGTCCTAGGTTTGAACTATTAGTGATGAGACTGTGAGATCAGCCCACGGCTAACGTTTCGGTCCTAGGTTTGAAGCATCAGAGCTGAGACTGTAATGATGATCTAAACCTCTAACTGAAACATTAGTACTGAGCTGATCTCACAGCCCCAGTTCTGATGATGGTCCAAACCTAGGACCGAAACGTTAGCCCTAGGCTGATCTCTATAAAGAAACTTCATTAGCTGCATACAGCGACACATCCTCCTGTTACAACAAATTCGTAAAAATATATCCTAAAAAGTTATTTTTCTACTAACATAAAAAATACCCGCACTGTTTATTTAATTCAATCTAATTAACGAAATGTTTTAAGAGTAGTGGCTCTATCTAAAATGATAAAAAAAAAATTCTAATTTTGAAATATCTGTCAACCGCAGAGTTTTGGACAATATATCATTCGCAATTCTGAGGTTAAATTGAACTAGACACGTGGTGGTTATAATTAATAATGCTGACAGTACAGTAGTACCAGCATAGTTCTTCATATATGGAAATAGAATCCAAGTGTTGTGTGCCGTGCTGCATAGATTAATTCCGACCCAGCAACAAACATGGCTGCCGGGTTACGGATGTTAGAACAAAAGTATTCCCCCTCCACTCAAACCACCACGATTTTATTATTATTAATTGGGCTTATTCCGCATGTAGATGCACGTGTTCCTTGGGAGCCGTGACTTGGCCACTATTCCTTCTCCACGAGAACATGTCCAACATGCAAACTAGCAAATGCTCCCTCCCCCTCCCTATCTCCCTTCTCTCTCTCTACTATTATACATTACATACCGAACGAACCGAAAGCACTACTTTATCGTGTATAGATCTTTTTATAAAAAATTCTTAATAGTGATCATTAAGTTTTTGATTTATATTCTTAAATAAAAAAAAAAAAATTGTAATAAACGCTCGATAATTCATAATGGGGCAAAAGTGTACTTGCCAAAATAACACTTTGATAATAATAATTTATTTAGAAAGATGGTCGATAGCCTGAACGTAAATGGTGTTCATTACGAAAGAATTACTTAATCACAATTTATGTTTTAACCATTTCGTAATATATATTTAAAAATACATTATATTTATCAAAAATTTTTAAATTATTTCTTTAAACAAATATATGGTAAAAAGCATACTCAGCGGCTTATTTATACCTGCTCAGTGAATGCCGAATGTAAATTTTTTCATATTTACTCAAATCAAATACAATTGCAATATATGAAGACTAAGTGACTACAGTTTTGGTAGAATAAAAAAAATCTGGTGTGACTGGTCGCACAGCTCACAACTTTCTCTTACCTTCGGTAAGAAGTTGTGTTCTGTGCTTGTCGCACCAGAGTTTTTTGTGTCTAAATATATTTAGTTTCCACCTCATATATTGTAATAGAATTCAAGATGTACAATGTATGAACATTGATAGCCCTCGGTCTTGGTGTTAGAGGTTAGCGTGCTAACCTTCTATACTGCAAACCTTCTATACGAGAGTCGCGGATATCGGATCCCAGGCAGTCCGATGATTGGCTTATTACTATCTTCCACTAAGCCCTTCTTATATATAAACTCTAAATGGCCTCAGCAGCCGAGAGAGGGCAAATAAAAAAGAAGTGACTTAGCTGGTTCTGAGTTAAGCTACTTAATCTTGACTTAATGGGATATTTCTTTTGAATGTGGTTACAGTCCTAAAAAGTTTGCATTCCCCTGCTTTTAAAATATTCAATTAAAAAAAAAAATGTTTAGGAAATTTTCTTTTTAATATTTGTATACTATATAATTATCATTTCAAATATTATATATTATATCTTTAAATGGGGCGTTTGAGTTTTGTTAAAAATAAATATTTCATTTTCTAAAGTAAACACTTTTTACGTAAGATACTTTTAAATAAATAAAGAATCTAAATAAATAGGAGCGAGAACAAAACGCTGAGGAAAAACAAGTTGAGAAGATCAAAGTCGAGGATGCAAAAACCCCTTTTCTTGTTCGGCTCATTTGGTCTCGGCTTAATATCTCCCCATGAATTGCCAAAGACAGCAGGCTCGGATTTTTATAAACATTAATCGACTGAATGCGATTTAATAGCCTATGAAAGCTTTGATGAGCTTGTAGTGAGATAGAGAAGGCAGTTTCTTGATGATTGGCTTTTCAAAGTTCTAAAGAGGTGGGATCGTCTTTGATGGCGCAAACGCTAGATGTCATTCAAAAAAATACTCAAACTGTATTAAGCAAGAAATATTCAACTGAAACTATCGAAATTTATTCGGAGAAGGAGAGTAAATATAGATTATACAATCTATAGCCAAAGTTAATTAACAACTCGTTTTGTCTAAAGTTCGATTTATTAATTAAGTTATTAAGAGTTTATCAGATATACTATTAGTCATGTGTTTATTGATCTAAAATAATAATAATAATAATGGAATACTGTGGGAGTAATTCACGTATTTAATTACATCCCAATGCGGAAATAATATTATGTTATTAAATCATAATAATAAAAGTAAATTGCGGAAAAGAATTTTACTTTTTTTATTTCAATCAGAAAATACAGTAATTTTGTACTTAGAAATGGTACTGTGGGTTTTTTATTTGTTATGTACAAATTTGTTATTCTTATTTTGACTGTTAGCAATAAATGATAACTACCCCTAAATGGTCGCAATAGCCGAAAAGGGTTAAAAAATAAATACATTTAATAAGAGTCGATGTCTGTCATAGTTAAATTTTTTTCTTTTTCAATCAGTTTCAATTTTGGAAAATTAAGCAATCCAAATGACTTACTGCTCTTAGTCTCCAATAATTATAATAGATAGTTTCAGGTTAGGTAATTTGTTATAATAGGAGAATTAAATTCAAGTAAGATACTGTACATAGGGTTTTTGTTTCAATGATATCATTGATTATCACTGAAACAAAAAAACCTTGTGTATCTTACTTGAATTTAATTCTCCTATTAAAGCATAATGTTTTAAATAGAGCCAACGGTTACCAGTTTAAAATTAATTAGGTAATTTGTGTTGCCTACCTTTCAGCAAGAAAATATTAAAGGATTCTCTTGGAATTTATCACTTTTTCACAAAAAATCTGGTGTGACAAGCACGGTGTACAACTTTCTTTTACCGAAGGGTAAGAGAAAGTTGTGTGCTGTGCGCCAGTCACACCAGATTTTTTTCTTTTAGATCTGAATGACATTAAGGGCTATTTTACTCCTTTTATCAGAAATGAAGTTGACGTGCTGTTTATACTTTAAATTTAAGTTGGTTTTAATTGAGTCATTATAGGCCTAAGTAGATAAAATTACGAAATTAAAATAACTTGGTGATATTTTTCAATATATTTATTTGGATACCTACTTGATACGTATTTATATTTATCACTAACCTAGTATTTTTAATTAATATTAAATAATTTAACCTTTACGTAAAATTATGGCAAAATAAGGTTTTCAGGGACGAGTTTTTATAAAGAAAAGCAATTCTGAATCCATCTTGAGACGTTTCGGATAAAAAATTTTATTTCCCATCTTCGGTTACGAAATTTGTTTCATAAAAAAACAATTTCTTTTCTGATTCCCTCATTGTTAGATTAAATAATTGGTTCTCAAATAATTATTACTCTCTCAGTTTAAGTTAAGATCATGCTAGTCATAAATAATATTACAGTACAAACTAAAGTTTGAGAAACGAATTAAAATTTCGAGTGTGAAATTTGTACCGATTCAGAGCTCAAATAGAAAAAAAATCTTTTTCTTTATTAGTGAAACTAATTCTTTAATGACCCATGACTTGGATCACTCATCCTGAACAGATCTAGTCGTTTAACAATGAATTCACTTTTAATAAATGGTCGTAATTATAGTTTGAAAACAATTACCCGAGTAAAATTTGCAACACGACTTAAAAATGTTTTATTACTCGGTAAAGTTAATGTAATATTTTATTCTAACTGCAATACAATAAAAATTACGAGAAAATTATTTAAATATAAAGAGAAGTATAAAAATATGGTGTGACTGGTCGCACAGCATAGAACTTTCTCTTACCTTCAATAAGGTAAGAGAAAGTTGTGTACTGTGCTTGTTACTCCAGATTTTGTGTGTCAAGATGTATTTAGTTGCCCTTAGCACCTAAGTTCCAAACTTGACCACGCGATTCAGAGCTACAACATTAGGTAAACTTGTAATTCAAACAATTTTCACGAAAATTTCACTGATATACTTTTTAAAGGGCATCAAAAAAATATTGGATTTATGAATTTTAATGAAAATCGTTGGAGCGAATTTTGAGAAAATTGCAAAAAATTGAAAAAGTACATCAGTAAAGTGCTCGTACTTTTAGGCCGATTTTGGTCAAAAGCTTATTTTAACCCCTTGGAGGGGCGCCTAACTCAAATATCAAAATTTCAACCTCCTAGCTCTTTTCGTTCTTGAGATATTTTGTTCACAGACAGACACACACTAGACCATGTTGAGAAAACCACTTTTTTGGACTCAGGGGACTTCAAAACCTGTATATCCATCAAAATCTAGACATAGATTTTTGACATGAAACCACTACTTTCTCTCTACATATTTCATATATAGGTAAGAGAAAGTAATACTTCTGAAATTTTATAATATTCAGGCTCCAAGTTGAAATAGAAAAACACTCCTATTTAATGAAGGGTCTGACCTTTTTACTTGTTTTTTTTCAACCAATATTTTGTTTTTATAATATAAATCTCGTTGGATAAAAAAATTTCTAATTATAATTTGCTGCATCAAAAAAAAAATTATATTTTATAAATAGAATATTAAATTTATTTTCTGTTTGAAAATACTTTAATCCTAACAAGCTCGCGGTGTTTTTTATTCCAGTTAATATCATATTTTAAATGGGGATAATTGTATTAGAGAAAAAAAATAATAATAAATTTGTATAAAAACAATGTTGTTGTTTTTTATTTCGATATTAATTAATAATAATTAACAAAGGAGGATTAAAAATTATATCCGTTATATAAATATATAATTAGTTAGGATCTAATGTCGAAATAATTAACGAAATTAAAATGAAATTTATCAGTGTGTCAGGCGACCTCAAAATGTAAATCTATATAATTAAGCTGGTTGCAATACCAGAAATGGCGATGGCCAGCATGTGATAAGCGGCCATTGCGTGGCACGGAGATAGCCCCTGTGCCTCATGCCACATGGGCATAATGCATGCATGTGGGCAGGCCTGTTCCTGATGGCCAATTTATGAGAGGGAAGCCCTCAGGCGCATCTGCACCCTTATCGGAGCGAGAGAGAGAGATTCGTGGTCCATTTCCGACCCCCACGCAGAATCCGCTCTGAGAAAAATTGAAATCACGTTTCCTCTCTCAATGCAAGCAAGCAAGGGTGGGCGGCAGAGTGGAGAGGATTTCATATCAGTTTTTGTTTTCAGGAATATTTGCTATTTACATATCAATTTCAAAGAAGAAATCTTAGGAATTTTAAATTAGCTCTTTTGTCCTTTCTGCCAAGTATGATTACAATGCTTACTGCGCATATCTAGAGACAATACTTTATTTAATAAAATAAGAAAAGAAAAGATCACGACAGGTATGTATTAATAAAAAAAAAGTCAAATAATGCTAATTTTTTATGCGAGTCATTTAAAAGAAAAAAAAGACACTTGAAAACCATTAAAGAAAATTTCTTAGACAAATTCATGTCTTAATTCTAAAAAAAAAATGGAGATTCTTTTGTTATGTCAGTGTTTAAAATATATCTACGAGTTGAGTTACAGCCCTATCAAAAAATAATCATCGTGTGAGGTAGGTAGATTGCTAAAAAAAATTCTTTAAAGAATGATTTAAAAAAAAAAGTACCGATATTATTTCTAATTCAATTCATTGAACCGATGGGCCCACCTGCTTGGATTATTTTTTGGTGTGGCTTTCGTGCACGAAGGAACATCAAGCCCAAACCCTCTGGATATTTAGTTCAAAATACAACTCCAACTCCTTTTTTTTCGGAGGGAAATGTAATACCAGGCAAAAGTGGTCCACCTATTTTCTGTGAGAAATTTTATCTCAAAGTTTCGAAATTTCAAAAAATCCCAAAATTGTCATTAAGAAATTAAAACAATTTTCTATTTTCAGGATTTTTAATAGATGACTGGTGCGCACAATAAGCTACCAGTTTCGGTCTACCAAGAGACCATCATCAGATCTGCAACAATAATTTATAACTTGAGTTATTACAAGTCAAATAACTTTTACAAAATTTTTATATGGTAGAAAAAATTAAATAAAGTAGAAACATAAATGAATACAACTGTACATTTTTATAATCAACAATTTTTCAATAAATAAAATTAATTAGTATATGTAAGTTGTAAATGAAAGAAATATTGAATTTATAACTAGATATATTTCGGGCTATTAACCCATCTTCAGGAGTGCAGACATGTGACTGAGTGAATAAAAGATTAGATGCTACCAAGCAGGCTTGGGTAGGAGTGGGGGAGGAGTTGGGGAAATTTGTGAATGTATGCTTGAGACTAGGGTTGCCTATGGATATACATACACTAACAGATAGATTGAAAACCCTTTTTATAATACCTGCTAGAAGATCAAGCTTAAATAAGAAGTAAACTTCCAACATATGTTAGTCAACTGTCTCTTGCAACTTCCTAAATTTTACATTGTCATTAAGTTTAGTTGGAAAAAAAAAAAAAACAAACCCCCTACCTATATATATATATTTATTCAATAATTAAAATAATAAATATCTTATATGTCTTGAGTAAAAGAAAGAAAAGAGGGGTGGGTGGGGGGGGGGGGGAGGGAGAAAAAGAGAAAAAGTTTGTTTTTTTAAAAAAAAAAAAAAAAAAAAGTTTAGCTAGGTTATAAAGCGACCATATTTTTGGATAACGAGATGTCCCTTGCGATAAAAACTGACATTCTAGTCTCAAAATGCCAGTAATATGCCTCTGGAAGTGCCAGAGATGCATCCTCTGGCCTCCTCTGGGGCCGAAAACGGGGCAAATTCACCACAATTAAGCGCCTAGAGGAGGCATCTCTGGTCCTTCCAAGGGCATATAGCTGGCATTTTGAGACGAGAATGTCAGTTTTCATCGTAAGTGACACTCGTTATCCAACTAAACTTAATGAGAATTTTGGGATTTTTAGTCGAAATTTCGAACTTTGAGGTAAAAATTCTCATAGAAGATATTGTCCGATTAAAAAAAAAAAAATTTATATCTGTAATGCCCATGTGAGTGGGCCACTTTTACCGGGTATTACATTTCGCTCTGAAAAAAAAGTAGCAAAACGACCCACCCTAGTGCCCACAGTTAAAAAAACTGAAAAAATTCATTTTTCTAATATTGGAGCAGTGTTTTGCACCACTAAATCTCCTCAGATTGTACTGAAACCTATGTATTTTAACTCTCTGCATGTTTTTATGGGGTAATGCCTAAAAAAAAATGTTAAAAATTCAAAATTAAAGCCACTTTAGAGAAATTTTATTATTAAAATTTATTTTTCTCTATATCTCTAAAACTGCTTGATGGGTCATATTCATAGAAGAGGAGGCGATATTTAATTTAATTTTTTCTTGTTGTCTTTGTCGTCTTAATCTCTCTCTATCTCTTGGCTCTATTTTTATTAAATGCTTTTATTTAACTTACTCTTTCAAGGTCACCAACTTTATGGCTTTGTTAAGGACACTTCCCGATAAGCTAGAGGTGTGAAATTTGATATTTAAGAGTCATTTTTGATGACGCAAATTGTGAGTTTGGTTTTACCAAAATGGACCAAACTAATGTGGTACTTTATTTGAAACCCTTCGCCAATTAATGTAATTTCAAAAGACTTCCCGATGGGCTAGAGGTGTGAAATGTAATACTTAAGAGTCATTTTTGATGACGCCACTATATGGTGGTTTTGATCAAAATAGACCAAACTAATGTGGTACTTTATTTGAAACCCTTCGTGAATTAATGTAATTTCAAAAGACTTCCCGATGGGCTAGAGGTGTGAAATGTAATACTTAAGAGTCATTTTTGATGACGCCACTATATGGTGGTTTTGATCAAAATAGACCAAACTAATGTGGTACTTTATTTGAAACCCTTCGTGAATTAATGTAATTTCAAAAGACTTCCCGATGGGCTAGAGGTGTGAAATGTAATACTTAAGAGTCATTTTTGATGACGCCACTATATGGTGGTGTTGATCAAAATAGACCAAACTAATGTGGTACTTTATTTGAAACCCTTCGCAAATTAATGTAATTTCAAAAGACTTCCCGATGGGCTAGAGGTGTGAAATGTAATACTTAAGAGTCATTTTTGATGACGCCACTATATGGTGGTTTTGATCAAAAATAGACCAAATTAATGTGGTACTTTATTTGAAACCCTTCGCGAATTAATGTAATTTCAAAAGACTTCCCGATGGGCTAGAGGTGTGAAATGTAATACTTAAGAGTCATTTTTGATGACGCCACTATATGGTGGTTTTGATCAAAATAGACCAAACTAATGTGGTACTTTATTTGAAACCCTTCGCGAATTAATGTAATTTCAAAAGACTTCCCGATGGGCTAGAGGTGTGAAATGTAATACTTAAGAGTCATTTTTGATGACGCCACTATATGGTGGTTTTGATCAAAATAGACCAAACTAATGTGGTACTTTATTTGAAGCCTCACGCAAATAAGGCCCTATTAACTATAGTTTTGAATTTTGATATTTACGAGTCATTTTTTTATGATAATGAATAATTTTTCAATTGAACCAAATCAATACAGGCCAAACTAATGTGGTACTTTATCATATTGATGATTTTTGATAAGACTAAAGGACTAAAAAGCTTAAAATAAAAATAAAATAAAAAAAAGATTTTTAAAAAAATGCTTTTATTTAAATTGAACTAAAAAGTGAGAAATAAGAAAGAAATAATTTAATTGTTCTTGTTAAAATTTTTTAATATTTATGACTTAAAATAAAAGCGTGGGGCGCGAGCCTCGGAATCACTTCGAAGCGCCCCACGCTTTTATTTTAAGTCATAAATATTAAAAAATTTTAACAAGAACAATTAAATTATTTCTTTCTTATTTCTCACTTTTTAGTTCAATTTAAATAAAAGCATTTTTTTAAAAATCTTTTTTTTTATTTTTATTTTTTTTAATTCAGCACTTGTCTTTCGGAAAGGAGGGCTGCACCTAATAATAATAAGACCCTTCTTCCCTGTTTTCCTTCCTTCCAGAGAGAGTACAGGTCAGCCTTCCACTTGAGCGACTTAAGGACCAGGGATGCTTCAACTAAGGATTCAAAGGCAAGAGGAAGTAATAACGGCTTCCTTTTTATTTAAAAAGAAAATTTCAAGTATCTCTCCTCGGGAAACTCTTTAGAAGTTAGAATAAATATCATTATTATTATTATTTAAAAAAATATATATTATACTCAGTTAGAGTATAATTATAAAAATAAAAGCGGGTTAAGTGAAATTCTATTTTTTAAATTACTAATTATACATCTATTGAATTAACAAAGCAACAATGAAAAAATGGTTTTTTTTCCTTTGTTTTTCGGGAAAAATTATTTAAGTATCCCGAAGGGATTCATCCCAGTTTCAGAGATAGTCCTTCAGTAATCAGACTCCTTCAAAAACCGTCATTCACAGTAATTAAAAGCTTGAATAATTTCCTCACCTCCTGCAATATTAAGATCTGAATTCCCTTACCACCTGTACTATAAATTTCAAAAGCAATAGCCACGCACGCCAATCAGTCTACCTCAGCTAAGTTCTATATTTTCTAATAAGTTAAAATAAGACAAATTACAACAGCAAAACTCAAGGACATAAATGACCTATTTCGATATATACCACCAGAACACCATGATTTTTTCAAATCTCTTTCATATCCACAAAATGTAGATGAGTAGTAAATTGTTTTGTAATTTATGTTTGTAATTTTGTACGTTATGTAGTTAAAAAATGTTTTGAATCGCATAAATTGTTTGTGAAGTGTTGTAAAGATATGTAAAATAAATTGAGTATTGTTTTTTTTTCAACTAGAAGCATCTTAAATTATGTTGAATGGACTTGGGGTCCTTCAAATTTTATAACGAACCTGGTTGATAATTTTAAAATTGGCCTAACTCCATTCTTGGTAATAAAACGCATATTATTCACTTAAAAGGACTTAGGCCATTTTCCAAATAAACGGCACATATGTTTATTAAAGTGTATATACCAGGGGCGTATTTTAGGGGAGGGGGCCGAGGGGGCCGCCCCCCCCCCCCGAAATTTCCCAAACGCATATACATATATAGGGATATACAGACATCAGCGCAACAAATTTTTCCGCAGGATGGACAACTTTGGTTCTGCAATAGAAAAAAATGTTCCTCAAAAAATTTCGTGTGAAAAAAGTATAGTTTCTTAAAAAAAAATTTTCCTCAGAAAAATTTTTGAGTTCGGCCCCCCCCCCCCGAAAAAAATTTCTATATACGCCACTGGTATATAACGATGGCAACCATGGTTTCCATGGTCCCCTGCAGGGGACGTTTCACACGCTGGTTCCTCGTGGCCATCTACTCGAGTTTCCGGCGTGCGCTTGGAATTGCATCACCGTTACGGTAGCTATCGCTCTATTGTTGCCAGATCCATGGACTAAAATTTACTTTTTCTATATTAATGATGATATTTGTAATTCAGGGTCATTTATTTATCCAATCTATTTAAATAAAGATCGGATCCTTGGCTTTAAAGGTTGTCAATATTGACATTTGCCAAAGGGAGTTCTTTAAAATTGAAATGATTTTTGTATGATTTATTTATTTATTTATTTATTTATTTAGTAAAAACATTACATTCACTCAACAGAAAATTTCCATTGCAGAGTGAATTGGGAACAAATAATTTTTCACAATTTGAAATAAAATTATAAATTATACATAAGATAACAAGAAAAAAAATAAAATTGATAATACAATACAAAATACAATTCAAATAATGAAAATCATGAAGAGGCCTCCCCTTCTAGTATATTCAACAATCATGTTGAATATGGGAGATCTCTCCATTATCCTCGTTCTCGCCCTGCCAACATGAAACAGAGATCCATACCTCAAGGAAACTGCTGGGACCCTGAAGCCAATTTTAGCTAATAATTCAGGGGTATCCCAACAGTTTCCCAATAGACAATTCAAACATTTTATTTTGTCATCATCTCTCCTGTCAGAGAGACTTTTTAAAGAGAACATTTTCAACAGCTCGCTATAGTCTAGAGGGGCTCCAAACAGTCCAACTTCTCTATAGAAGAGAAATTTTAAAAATTTCTTCTGGACCCCTTCAACCATATTTTTCTGCAAACTAGTGAAGGGGGACCATATTAGTGGAACATATTCCAAATTAGATCTTACTAAAGAAAAATATAATTTTTTCAAAGTAGACACATTTACAAATCCTTTTGAATTTCTTTTGATAAACCCTAACATCTTATAGGCTTTATTTACAATATTTTTTACATGAATATCAAAGGATAATTGAGAATCCAAAAGTACTCCTAAATCTTTAACACATTCCTCACGTTTCAATTCATTATTATTAAACATGTATTTAAAATCAATATTATTTTTTTTTTTTGAAAAGGTAATAACTTGACATTTTTCTGTATTAATCGACATATCATTTCGTATACACCACTCATATATATCGTCTAGAGATCGCTGTAAATTCATACAATCATTAATTTCTTTAATATTTGAATATATTTTGAGGTCATCTGCATATAACAAACAATTAGAATTCTTCACTATATCTACAATAACATTTATAAATATAATAAATAAAAGTGGTCCCAAATTAGACCCCTGAGGGACACCTGAATATGCTATATATTCAGATGAGATGTGATTTTTGTATTTTACAATTTGTTTTCTATTATTTAAATAAGAAAATAACAATTCACATAGGGGGTTAGAAATACCATAATGCTTAAGTTTAGAGATTAAAATATGATGGTTGACGGTATCAAATGCCTTTGAAAAGTCTAAATATATAGAATCTATTTGAAGTTTATGGTCTAAAGATGTAGATATAAATTCAGTAAAAGTACACAAATTAGTTAACACAGAGCGTCTAGGAATAAAGCCATGCTGGTGAATTGATATATATTTCAAAACATAATGCATAATGTCTTTATACAATATGCTTTCAAATATTTTTGCAAAAGGGGACAGTATAGCTATGGGTCTATAGTTGAGACAAGCCTCCTATCACCCTTTTTAAACACAGGAATTATATTTGTTAATTTCCAATAATCCGGAAATTGTTTTAACTTAAATAAACATGATCCAATATAAAACATCTCATCTTATTTATTTTTTTTAATTCCAAGTTAAATTAAGGCAACGACGATTTTTCCTTCGCGTATCTTTCATCGTTTGGAGTCTACCATCATCTTTGACGTTTATTACATTGATACAGGCCGTAATTCTCCCCTTCCTCATCCCATCTCTATAACCCCGGGCAATGCATCAAACTCCGATGTGGGTGAATTCCCAAAAGTGCCGACCTCTTTCCCCTCCGCGCCGTCTCTCTATTCATTAATAATGATCGAATTTTTTGGAATGCTCCTCGACCCAGATCTTCCCTTTATTGGAATCATCCATATTTATATATTAATAATGCTATGACTGTCTGTCTGACATGAAAATTAAAGGCAATTTACAATTAATTAAAAAAAAAAAACATCAACAAATTTAACTATAATAGATGAATGGTTGGTTAAATAATTTAAATAAATTTTTATGGACTAAATCTACTATCGATATCAGTCAAAAGTATAATTACGCTGTAACAATCGGCTCTAACGATTAGAGAAAACAACTCTAAATCAAGTGCCTTTAAGCTATGCAACCAACACACAGATCCATTTACTTATACAGGCAAAATTTTTTAAATTAATTAATTAATCTTATCAAAAAACATTTAAAATAAATAAATTAAAATCACATTAGGGTCCGAACGAAACAAGATTTTCAGCCGAAACCGAATATTCAGCCTCAATCTTAGTTTCGGTCGAAGCCGTAACCGAAACCGAAACTTGTATTTCCTATAAAAAATTCATATCATTTTACCCTTTTTTACTTTCTCGTATAGAGAAAGTTATGTAATCGTAAAAAAATTCGACTTCGAGATTTTGATGTTTCTCCACGTTTTAGACCTCCCTGAGTCCAAAAAAACCATTTTTGGCATTATGTCTGTGTGTGTGTGTGTGTGTGTGTGTGTGTGAACACGATTGCTTAAAAACCAAAGCAGCTAGATCGATGAAATTTGGTATATGCTCCTTACACTAAAATTGTAGATTTCTATCAACTTTTGGAGTAAATACGTCACTTGAAAGTAGTACTTTACTTAAAAAGTTTTTTCAAAAATTTTGAAATTTTCAATTTTTTTGTTATATTATGATAAAATACTCTATTTTAAAAAGTTTTTATTCTTTGACATTTTTTTCGAAAACTGAATAGTTTTTGAAATAATCAAAGAAGAAATAGAAAATATTCGTTAATTTTGATAAAAAATCAAAACAAAATCATACAGGTGTCATTAAAAAATGGGTAAATATAAACAAATGAATTTGTGAAACAAATGAATTTGTTTATATTTACCCTTTTTTTTTTAATGACACCTGTATGATTTTGTTTTGATTTTTTATCAAAATTAACGAATATTTTCTATTTCTTCTTTGATTATTTCAAAAACTATTCAGTTTTCGAAAAAATGTCAAAGAATAAAAACTTTTAAAATAGAGTATTTTATCATAATATAACAAAAAAATTGAAAATTTCAAAATTTTTGAAAAAACTTTTTAAGTAAAGTACTACTTTCAAGTGACGTATATACTCCAAAAGTTGATAGAAATCTACAATTTTAGTGTAAGGAGCATATACCAAATTTCATCGATCTAGCTGCTTTTGGTTTTTAAGCAATCGTGTTTACACACACACCCAGACGTAATTCCAAAAGAATATACGAGAAAGTCTCGGGGAAGTCAATCCCCATATTTTTTTTTGAAATTTTTTCCCCTCCCGTGAAAATTATTTTACCTTTTTTTTAAGGGAGACTAAATTTTTTCTTCCTCAAGTGCAATCATTTGACCTTTTTTTGCATGCGAGTCTCATCCCGTCTTTTTTCAGACTCAGGTTTCGGCTATTTTTGGCCAAAACCAGGATTTTTGGCCAAAACTGGCCGAAACCGAAACCGAATATTCGGTCGGTTCCTAAATCACATCTCTAAGCTCTCTAGGAAGGACTGAGTTAAAACTCTAGCAAATTACTTTGGTTAGAATCGTTTATTTTACCTAAATTTTACTAAACAATAGATTAAGCCATGTAAGACAAACATATGGTCTAATACAATAATATAATATAATTTAAAAAAACAATAAATTATATTATTGTATTATAATATAATACATATAAAATAAAATAATATAAAACATATTATGTTTGTCTTACATGGGGCCTTAATCTATTGTTTTGTAAAATTTTAGGCCTGATGATGGCTCATAATGGGCCAAAACTTCTTTCTTACAATTGTTAGTGCATTTAACAGTAGCCAATTTTAATTGGAAAGAAAAAAAATTCCAGTCATGTTTTTATTCAAGTAACCTCCGAATATTCTATTCTAATAATTAACAACTTGCACTGTTTCTCTGAACTACTGATACAGATAGTACTTTTTCATAGATTTTATTTATACTTTTAGTTCTGATAGATATTTAATAATAAATTGTTTTAAATGTTAAAACTAACTTTTAAATTTGAAGTGATTTAAGACACCTGTCTTAAAATCAGCCCCTCTTGTAAATCAAGAACGGTAACTTAAGAAAGGGTAAGCGAGAGTGAGAGAGAGAGGGAGGGGGAAGTTGAGAATTTGTATATGTCTTTTGACATCAAGGTTATTTCAATTATCTAACCCTCCTTAATGAAAGCTATTTCATAATTAAATTCCAGACGTTAAGGAATTCAACACTTTCCACCCTTCTACTCAAACATGTTTACTTTTATTTTGAAAACTTTTTCCTCTTCTAATATCAGATTCTATTTTTTTTTTTTTTTCAACTTTTTCTTAGAATACTCTAAGGGCAAGATGGATTTTGTAGAAAAAATAAAAGTTTCAAATTTTTAAATTAGTATTTGTTGGAGTAGTAATAATAATGCGTATTATAGTGTAGTGTAATAATCCCATTGGTTATTAAACTGATTGTTAATATTTATTAGGTGAATAGCATGTTAACCAATCAGAATAGCCTATATCGGATGAAAATTCCAATATATAATTAATTAATGCCATCATCATTTCTTATGAGAAAATACGTTGAGATCGTAAAGTAGACACCGAGGATTCGATTCCTGGATAGTCAAGTTCTTATGTATACATAAGAACTTGACTATCTTATAAGAAAGAGGCTAGGATGCGAAGATAATGAATGTAACGAAAATAAATAATAACTTGTAAATATAATTAGAAATCCCTTATATTCTATTTAATATAACTTTCGACTACGGGATATAAATAAAATTTGAGTAATATTTAAAAAAAAATTATAATGAATAATAATTTTTATGTTATTATTTATTAATTTATTTATTTGAACTTTTTTTTTATAGGTGATTGTATAGTTTGTAGGTAGAATTAGAAATTAGAGTGCAGCTAAACTTAATTTCGTTTATTTTCCCTGAGCTGACGTTTCGGCCCTGTTTAGGTCGGTCTTCAGACCATTAGGGGTGTTATTATCAACATTAATTTCCACATTTTACCTTTACAGCAATCGTTGGTTTATCTTTACATATATTAATGTAAATTATAATGGCAAAGTCCTCTAATTATATGTGACTGCTCACACCGAGTTCGGCTTATGAATGTTGATAATGTCACTACTACGAGTGGTCTGAAGATGGTCCTAAACAATAAAAAAAATTTCAAATAAATAAATAATAACATAAAATTATTATTCATTATAATTTTTTGACGTCACAACGTCTTACAACGCATGTGACCGGGTATTTTTTTTAATATTACTCAAATTTTATTCATGGCCCGTAGTCTAAAGTTATATCAAATAGAGTATAAGGGATTTGTGAGCTTCGAAATTTCGTGTTAGATTTTATAAAATAATAAAAGTAAAAAAAAAAAAAGAAATTACTGTATTTTTAACAAAGTCTGATTTAGTTCTTTTACGTTTTGACATGTAGGCTATAATAAATTTGAAATTTTAATGTGAATAATTCATTAGAGATAAAATCTAATGTGATTTGTCCAGTTTAATATTTTTCTATCAAGGAAAGAAGGGAAAAGAAAATTATACCATATCATTAATTGTAATGATAAGCTCACGGCATGAAATCATAAGTACTGTAAAAATAAATGATGGAAAAAAAAAAATAAAATAAAATTCAAAGGAAAGGGCGAGAAAAAAGGCGGATGGACTACGACAACGACGACGATGGGAGGGGGGAGGGGGGATGGCGCTTTTTGCTCGAATGTCACGTTGTCAAGAGGAACGGTAAATTCATTTCCCAGATGGGTGGTCGCAAGAGAGAGAGATGAGACCGAAAAAGAGAAGAGAGAAACAGGGATGGAGAGAGAGAGAGAGAGAAAGTGGTTCTGGTGATGGCGATGGCGATGCTGCACCAACACGCATACACGGGTCCAGGCATTTGCACTCACACATATAAAACAGTCACTATACACATGCAGGTATACCACACGGCTCGGAAATCACTCCCCTGTGGCGTAATGCCAGTTTGAAGAGTATTTTATAACACTTTACGCCGGGGCTGGAAAGTTCCCAGCTCGTCGGCCATTAGTCCCTCGCATATTTCACTTTAAGATTATATGAATTCGGATAGATAGCCGCCGTTGCTGAGCCTCTTTTTTTTTGTTTTCCTTTTTCCAATTTTTTTAGAATAAAGTTTAATATCTCTTCTGAATCGCACAATCATTTCATTACCAAATATTTTATAAATAAATAATTTTATATTTTTAAATTTAAAG
>JAKCPI010016769.1:0-11699 GCA_023213315.1 Euborellia annulipes | reverse complement strand
TCCCGTGAAAATTATTTTACCTTTTTTTAGGAGACTTTCAAATTTTTTCTTCCTCAAGTGCAATCATTTTGACCTTTTTTTTTTGCATGCGAGTCTCAACCCATCTTTATTCAGACTCAGGTTTCGGCTATTTTTGGCCAAAACCAGGATTTTTGGCCAAACTGGCCGAAACCGAAACCCAATATTCGGTCGGTTCCTAAATCACATCTCTAAGCTCTCTAGGAAGGACTGAGTTAAAACTCTAGCAAATTACTTTGGTTAGAATCGTTTATTTTACCTAAATTTTACTAAACAATAGATTAAGCCATGTAAGATAAACATATGGTCTAATACAATAATATAATATAATTTAAAAAAACAATAAATTATATTATTGTATTATAATATAATACATATAAAATAAAATAATATAAAACATATTATGTTTGTCTTACATGGGGCCTTAATCTATTGTTTTGTAAAATTTTAGGCCTGATGATGGCTCATAATGGGCCAAACCTTCCTTCTTACAATTGTTAGCGCATTTAACAGTAGCCAATTTTAATTGGAAAGAAAAAAAATTCCAGTCATGTTTTTATTCAAGTAACCTCCGAATATTCTATTCTAATAATTAACAACTTGCACTGTTTCTCTGAACTACTGATACAGATAGTACTTTTTCATAGATTTTATTTATACTTTTAGTTCTGATAGATATTTAATAATAAATTGTTTTAAATGTTAAAACTAACTTTTAAATTTGAAGTGATTTAAGACACCTGTCTTAAAATCAGCCCCTCTTGTAAATCAAGAACGGTAACTTAAGAAAAGGGGTAAGCGAGAGTGAGAGAGAGAGGGAGGGGGAAGTTGAGAATTTGTATATGTCTTTTGACATCAAGGTTATTTCAATTATCTAACCCTCATAATGAAAGCTATTTCATAATTAAATTCCAGACGTTAAGGAATTCAACACTTTCCACCCTTCTACTCAAACATGTTTACTTTTATTTTGAAAACTTTTTCCTCTTCTAATATCAGATTCTATTTTTTTTTTTCAACTTTTTCTTAGAATACTCTAAGGGCAAGATGGATTTTGTAGAAAAAATAAAAGTTTCAAATTTTTAAATTAGTATTTGTTGGAGTAGTAATAATAATGCGTATTATAGTGTAGTGTAATAATCCCATTGGTTATTAAACTGATTGTTAATATTTATTAGGTGAATAGCATGTTAACCAATCAGAATAGCCTATATCGGATGAAAATTCCAATATATAATTAATTAATGCCATCATCATTTCTTATGAGAAAATACGTTGAGATCGTAAAGTAGACACCGAGGATTCGATTCCTGGATAGTCAAGTTCTTATGTATACATAAGAACTTGACTATCTTATAAGAAAGAGGCTAGGATGCGAAGATAATGAATGTAACGAAAATAAATAATAACTTGTAAATATAATTAGAAATCCCTTATATTCTATTTAATATAACTTTCGACTACGGGATATAAATAAAATTTGAGTAATATTTAAAAAAAATTATAATGAATAATAATTTTTATGTTATTATTTATTTATTTATTTGAAGTTTTTTTTTTATAGGTGATTGTATAGTTTGTAGGTAGAATTAGAAATTAGAGTGCAGCTAAACTTAATTTCGTTTATTTTCCCCGAGCTGACGTTTCGGCCCTGTTTAGGTCGGTCTTCAGACCATTAGGGGTGTTATTATCAACATTAATTTCCACATTTTACCTTTACAGCAATCGTTGGTTTATCTTTACATATATTAATGTAAATTATAATGGCAAAGTCCTCTAATTATATGTGACTGCTCACACCGAGTTCGGCTTATGAATGTTGATAATGTCACTACTACGAGTGGTCTGAAGATGGTCCTAAACAATAAAAAAAATTTAAAATAAATAAATAATAACATAAAATTATTATTCATTATAATTTTTTGACGTCACAACGTCTTACAACGCATGTGACCGGGTATTTTTTTTTAATATTACTCAAATTTTATTCATGGCCCGTAGTCTAAAGTTATATCAAATAGAGTATAAGGGATTTGTGAGCTTCGAAATTTCGTGTTAGATTTTATAAAATAATAAAAGTAAAAAAAAAAAAAGAAATTACTGTATTTTTAACAAAGTCTGATTTAGTTCTTTTACGTTTTGACATGTAGGCTATAATAAATTTGAAATTTTAATGTGAATAATTCATTAGAGATAAAATCTAATGTGATTTGTCCAGTTTAATATTTTTCTATCAAGGAAAGAAGGGAAAACAAAATTATACCATATCATTAATTGTAATGATAAGCTCACGGCATGAAATCATAAGTACTGTAAAAATAAATGATGGAAAAAAAAAATAAAATAAAATTCAAAGGAAAGGGCGAGAAAAAAAGGCGGATGGACTACGACAACGACGACGATGGAGAGGGGAGGGGGGATGGCGCTTTTTGCTCGAATGTCACGTTGTCAAGAGGAACGGTAAATTCATTTCCCAGATGGGTGGTCGCAAGAGAGAGAGATGAGACCGAAAAAAGAGAAGAGAGAAACAGGGATGGAGAGAGAGAGAGAGAGAGAAAGTGGTTCTGGTGATGGCGATGGCGATGCTGCACCAACACGCATACACGGGTCCAGGCATTTGCACTCACACATATAAAACAGTCACTATACACATGCAGGTATACCACACGGCTCGGAAATCACTCCCCTGTGGCGTAATGCCAGTTTGAAGAGTATTTTATAACACTTTACGCCGGGGCTGGAAAGTTCCCAGCTCGTCGGCCATTAGTCCCTCGCATATTTCACTTTAAGATTATATGAATTCGTATAGATAGCCGCCGTTGCTGAGCCTCTTTTTTTTTGTTTTCCTTTTTCCAATTTTTTAGAATAAAGTTTAATATCTCTTCTGAATCGCACAATCATTTCATTACCAAATATTTTATAAATAAATAATTTTATATTTTTAAATTTAAAGGATATCTATCATAAAATTAGTTTACTAGATAAGATTTAAACTTTCGACCGTTGGTTCTAGGGATACGGTATCGAAAAAAAGTATCGATACTTGTACTTGGTATCGTATCGAAAGGAAAGTATCGATACCAGAAAGTATCGGATGAAAAGTATCGATACCAGTAGGTATCGAGTATTTTTTAAAGTATGAGTATTTTACCTCTTTTTTTAAGTTTTTTTGGCATCTTAGGCTACTGACGTCGTTCAAAGGGCCCAACGAAAGATTAATGCGGTATACTGGTATGCCATTTCTCAACCAAAATACGGATTTCGCCAAAATAAAAGTCTGTCCATTTTCACTGGTCGACAAAAATGAACTTTTTTTTCATTCACAAGAATAAAGATATAGATATGAGATTCTAGAAATATTTTTCATATATTCAAATATCATAATATCATTTCAGCTTTTCTCCATTAGGCACACTTTTAGAGATATAGAAAAATAAATTTTAATAGAAAAAGTGCTCTAAACGGGCTCTTATTTTGAAATTTCAAGATTTTTTAAGACGACACCCGTTAAAAATATGCAGATAGTTTTAATACATATAAAGTCTCAGCCCAATAATTTAGACGTGCAACAAACGGCTTAAAATTTAGAAAAATCGAGTTTTTTAAGTTTCTAAAAAAATCTTGAAAATTCAAAATAAGAGCCATTTTAGAGCACATTTTCTATTAAAATTTATTTTTCTCTATATCTCTAAAACTGTGCCTGTGATGGGAAAATTCTAACTACATATCTGAATTCACTATAAAAAAATGTACTAAATTCACTAATCAGATTTCTTGTGAAGAAAACCTTGTCGACCAGTATTTTTATTATTATTAGTTTATATATTGGCCTTTCTATGTAATATTTGCGCACTTTTAAATTTAGTAAATACAGTTTGCAATAATACAAAAAAAATTAAATCAGAAATTTAATTTTATTAAATGAAAGGGTTTTTATTAAAAAGTATCAAATTTTCCATTATTAATAAATAATTATTAGCCCTCGGGGCATGGCGTAGAGGTTAGCGTGCTAACCTCATATACCAAACGTCGCGGGTTCGGACCCCAGGCAGTCCGATGATTTTATTTAAGCCAATTGGATACCAAATGGCTTAAATAAGAATGCCTGGACCCCATATATGTATATTATACAAATAACGGTTATCGTAAATGTCTTATATGGCCTGAGTTGCCGAAAAGACAGTGTGAATGTGTGTGTGAGTGTGAGTGTGAATGAGAAAAAAAAAATAAATAAAATAATTATAAGGAATATGATGGAATAAAGTCTACCCCACAAATATCGACCATCTGTTATATATTATATCAACTTACTATTTTAATCAAGAGAAAAAAGAATATGCGATATTCTTTGGCAGAATCGCAATTAAAATATTTATATAACGTTTAAAGTCTGTCTATATGCCCTAAGATGCCGAAAAAACTTAAAAAAAAAAATGATATTTAAATGAGTACTTTTCATTCGATACCGGCAATCAAGTACTCATATGAGTAAAGTATCGAAAGAAAAGTATCGAGTAAAAAAAGTACTAGTATCGAAACAAAAGTATCGATACCAGGAAGTATCGAGTATTTTTTCGTGTCCCTAGTTGGTTCTCGTTGAAACATTTACAAATTAATTTGTATATTTAATTTTAATTTTAGATTACTAGATGATGATGATTAGGAAAATATATTTATTTTAATATTAAATTTGTCTTCAAAATTTAAAAGCATCCCTAGTCATGGCTAGGGATACGGTATCGAAAAAAAGTATCGATACTTGTACTTGGTATCGTATCGAAAGGAAAGTATCGATACCAAAAAGTATCGAGTAAAAATGTACTAGTATCGAAACAAAAGTATCGATACTTCTTTAAGTGTTCCTAGAGGTGGTGTCAAAAAAAAAGTATCGAAACTTGTGCTTGGTATCGTATCGAAAGGAAAGTATCGATACCAAAAAGTATCGAGTAAATAAAAATAAAATAAAAAAAAGATTTTTAAAAAAATGCTTTTATTTAAATTGAACTAAAAAGAGAGAAATAAGAAAGAAATAATTTAATTGTTCTTGTTAAAATTTTTTAATATTTATGACTTAAAATAAAAGCGTGGGGCGCTTCGAAGTGATTCCGAGGCTCGCGCCCCACGCTTTTATTTTAAGTCATAAATATTAAAAAATTTTAACAAGAACAATTAAATTATTTCTTTCTTATTTCTCTCTTTTAGTTCAATTTAAATAAAAGCATTTTTTTAAAAATCTTTTTTTTTATTTTATTTTTATTTTAAGCTTTTTAGTCTTTTAGTCTTATCAAAAATCATCAATATGATAAAGTACCACATTAGTTTGGCCTGTATTGATTTGGTTCAATTGAAAAATTATTCATTATCATAAAAAAATGACTCGTAAATATCAAAATTCAAAACTATAGTTAATAGGGCCTTATTTGCGTGAGGCTTCAAATAAAGTACCACATTAGTTTGGTCTATTTTGATCAAAACCACCATATAGTGGCGTCATCAAAAATGACCCTTAAGTATTAAATTTCACACCTCTAGCCCATCGGGAAGTCTTTTGAAATTACATTAATTCGCGAAGGGTTTCAAATAAAGTACCACATTAGTTTGGTCTATTTTGATCAAAACCACCATATAGTGGCGTCATCAAAAATGACTCTTAAGTATTACATTTCACACCTCTAGCCCATCGGGAAGTCTTTTGAAATTACATTAATTCGCGAAGGGTTTCAAATAAAGTACCACATTAATTTGGTCTATTTTGATCAAAACCACCATATAGTGGCGTCATCAAAAATGACTCTTAAGTATTACATTTCATACCTCTAGCCCATCGGGAAGTCTTTTGAAATTACATTAATTCGCGAAGGGTTTCAAATAAAGTACCACATTAGTTTGGTCAATTTTGATCAAAACCACCATATAGTGGCGTCATCAAAAATGACTCTTAAGTATTACATTTCACACCTCTAGCCCATCGGGAAGTCTTTTGAAATTACATTAATTCGCGAAGGGTTTCAAATAAAGTACCACATTAGTTTGGTCTATTTTGATCAAAACCACCATATAGTGGCGTCATCAAAAATGACTCTTAAGTATTACATTTCACACCTCTAGCCCATCGGGAAGTCTTTTGAAATTACATTAATTCGCGAAGGGTTTCAAATAAAGTACCACATTAATTTGGTCTATTTTGATCAAAACCACCATATAGTGGCGTCATCAAAAATGACTCTTAAGTATTACATTTCATACCTCTAGCCCATCGGGAAGTCTTTTGAAATTACATTAATTCGCGAAGGGTTTCAAATAAAGTACCACATTAGTTTGGTCAATTTTGATCAAAACCACCATATAGTAGCGTCATCAAAAATGACTCTTAAGTATTACATTTCACACCTCTAGCCCATCGGGAAGTCTTTTGAAATTACATTAATTCACGAAGGGTTTCAAATAAAGTACCACATTAGTTTGGTCCATTTTGGTAAAACCAAACTCACAATTTGCGTCATCAAAAATGACTCTTAAATATCAAATTTCACACCTCTAGCTCATCGGGAAGTGTCCTTAACAAAGCCATAAAGTTGGTGACCTTGAAAGAGTAAGTTAAATAAAAGCATTTAATAATAATTAATTAAAAAAGTACTAGTATCGAAACAAAAGTATCGATACCAGTAGGTATCGATACTTTTTTCGTGTCCCTAGTCATGGCTATTTAGAAACATTTTTTATGTGCTTTAAACAGGGCAGGGCAAATACTCAAAAACCGAAGTGTAATTATGTGGCACATAGGAAAGCGCGTTATACAAAACATGTAAAATATCATTAATGCCAAGTGGGAATTTTGTGACTCTAGAACTCCCTATAAGTGGAACTTCGATCCACATCATAAATATCATGAGGTGTGATACATTCATTATTCACATTATATGAGCTTTTCGAAAAAAAAGACTCTCACAATAAATTGTTCATTCTGGTTCCACAATTTGGATCAAACTCGAGTCCCCTAATATTGGTGTAATTAAAAAATAATAATAGTAATCAATTCAAATGAGCAAAATTCAAAACTAAAGCTTTCCTCACTGTAAATTAAAATGAGATATCAAAACCTCAAATATAAAAAAATTAAATAAACTGGTGTAACTAAACATATCAAACAACTTTCTCTTTTCCTCCTAAAATATTTATATTTATATTTACCCTGTGCTCTCAGTCGATATGTGAATTAAAAAAAAAATTCATAATACAAAATAGGTATTAAAAAAAAACTGATTGAAATACAAAATAAAAAGAAAATACATAGAACTCTTTCATTTGAAATACAAAATGAGTATTTTTTTGATGTATTTAAAATATCTTCTTCTTCTCTGCTCTCCTTTTATTCCCGTGATGCGAGGTCGGCGGACCTCACTCTTTCCCTCCAACCCTATCATACGTTTTTACGACTGGACGAAATAGGACAGGCCGGCCCGTCGCACGGTCTGACGTCTGTTGAAAAGAGGAAGCAAGAGACAGACATTTAAAGAACTGAAGGACTGCCTGTCCCAGCTCGGGCAGCTCGTGGTCGCCGTCCACGTACCCACAAGATGTGGGCCCCTGAGCAAGATGTATTTAAAATATAAAATACTTAAATACAAAATAACGGGAGACATTTTTATGAGTAGCCTGTCGCCAGTAAAGTCTTGGGACTATTTCACATATAAACAAGTCTACTGTATTTCCAGATACATATGGCACTAATTGGACCCTGTTATGCATTAGTGTGTCAAGCGCCAAAAAATTAAAAATTGAGTTAAGCACGGAATATTGATTCAAATGCTATAAATAATAGTATTTTTTTTATGAAATATGTCCTAAAAAAATTTATATTTAATGTTACTTGCACAATTGACAAAAAAATTATATATAATCCAATCTAAAGAAAAAACTTTAATGTTAATTTTCTCAAAACTCGGTAGCTGGCGCTTGACACACTAATGCTTAACAGGGTCCAATTATAATTGGCTATTAATTAAAAAAAAAAAAAAGATTTAAACTTTCGACCGTTGGTTCTCGTTGAAACATTTTGTAAATGAAAATTAAATATACAAATTAAACACTTGGTTATTTATTTCAAAGGTTTTATTAATTAAATAATGTTTATAATTATATATAATATATAGCCCATAGGCCTATAATAATAATAAATATATTGTGATACGTATCTCGACAATTACTTGTCACTTCTGATGATGACAAGTAATTGTCGAAATATGTATCAAGTGTAAATTTTTAATTAATAAAACCTTTGAAACAAATAACCTTGTGTTTAATTTGTATATTTAATTTAATTAAAAAAAAAAATTGAAATATTAAACCGGGCAAAATACTCTGTCCCGGCCCCGGTTATAGACAAACCTATATCTAAATAAAAATATTTCAGTCTAGAAATAAAAGAATTATTCAATTGAAAAAAGACGAGAACAAAGAGAAAAAGAAATATAGGAACCGGAAATGTCTTAATATACGTAAATAGACTTTTTTCTACTTTTCAGGATGTTCGCCTACAAAACCCGAATTGATCAATTAAAATATATTTTTCCAGAAAGCCTTAAATTTAATAAAAAGAAAACATTTTATAAAACATCCTTTTCGATGTCAGCTGGAACATAAATTCCAAAATTGCCTGGGGAGAAAAATAAAAACACCCTTCTCTCACCCCAATCACAAAAGCACATGACAAAAATAATTATCTTTAAACTGTATAAAAAAAAAATTATTTTAAATGATTGTATATTTTTGTTTAAATAGAGTGTTTTAGAATTAGATTAAATCAATTTTAAAATATAATAGCTATTAAGTAAGTGATATAATTTTAAACAAGTTCGAAGAAGGTTCTGGTAATAATCAAATTATTAAAAAATAAAACTGTTCAAGTCTTCTAAACGAGATTGAAAAAAATCATAAATGAATAAATATATTAATCACACAGCTGGTCTCTTTTATCCTTAGATTTTTGATGTTTTTAATTATAATATGTTTTTTTGAAGTTATACTTCGTTTGGCGCGTTATGAGATTGATGAGAGTGAATTTGTGAAAACGACATGATGAAGTTATCCCCAGAATTTGTATAATAAAATCGACATGATGAAGATAGCCCCAGAATTTGTGAAAACGATATGATGAAGTTATATTTGACAAAACGTGTTGTTATTTTCAAATCCAAAAATTAAATAATTAATTAAATTTATTAATTAATAATTTAATAATATTTTTTTATCTAAAGGGACCAAAATGTATTTTGTTTAAAAATAAAAAAATTAAATTTCTATTGGCTATTAATTAATTTAGAATAGGAATCAAATCAAAATGGCTTCAGATGTCAAAAAAGGACCTTAGAAAAAATATTGAATATTAAATTTAAATAAATATGAATGAGTGAGTGTAGTCTCAGATGGCGAAAGAGACTTAAGAATTCTGAATATGAATATTTGCATTTTATATTTCGGAGAGATTATATGAATACGATGACTCCAATTGCCTATTTGTAGTACTTTTTTTTTTTAACAAAATATTTACATTCTCCAAATATATTTGATAAATATTATATAATTTATATTATCTCTAAATATGTATATTATATAGTAAATATTTGAAACTATAAAATTTTTCCTATTAATGAAAAAAAGATTAATATTTATTTTTCATTTTTATTTGACTAATGAATAATTGATTAAGTCTATTCAAATGATTCTACCATTAAAAAAAACAACTTTCTCTATATAGCAAATGAAGAAGGTGAAATTACAAAAGTATCATGTCAGCAAAAAATAATATTTTTTGACATATAAAAAAAAAAGGAATAAAACATTTAATGTTAAAAATAATTTAAGCTCGCAAAATATTTTTACATACAATTTTCATTTGCATAATAATTAAATATTTTTTAAAGAGGAGACATATACATATTCATTTATATCCTTCTAAAAAAGGATTGTTTTTTTTTTTTAGATATTAATGAATGAATTATAGAAAAAAAAAAAACTACGAACAAAAAAATAACTAATTATACCGATCGCTGAATGAAATGGAAGCCTAAATCGTGACTTTAGTCATTTAGTTATTTAATTGCTTCGTAAAAAAAAATAAATAATAATAACAAGAATAATTATTCTCTTTTAGTAATAATCAACAAAAAAAAAAAAAATAAAACCTGTATTCATGTCAAAAGAAAAACATATTTTTGTTAAAATTGAATCATATTAGAGAAATGAGAGAATAGCCCTTTGATCATTTTCTAAAGGGACGGGTGGAGGGGGTAAAATGCGAGTGTGGAAGCCAAATGGCCAGATGCCAAAACGAAGAAAATGGGCTAAAAGCCAAGAGCACCGCCAATTAAGGGCCTCACACCAAACGAAACCCCCTAAACATATTAAATGTGATAAATAAAAAGAAATCAACTTTATAGATTTATAATGTGTTGCCAGCAGCGATTTCATTTGTGAATTTGAATTTTAAATACGCGCTCTCAGCGTGGGTTTTAATATCATTGAAATTGGGATTATTTGCATTTCTATTAGACAGACACAACGACAGAACTCACGAACACACAATAATCAATTATTTAAAGAGAGAGAGAGAGAGAGACACCTCTCTCATGGACAAACGTGATCGGGAGGGACTTCTTTTTGTTATTTGGCTGGTCTAGTTTTTTTTTTCGTCCAATCTTTCTGGTTCGACGGCGTGAGCTTATTCCCCCCTCACAAAAAAAAAAAATCGAAACAATACAACAAAGACAATAAGAAAAAGAATTGGGGAATTTGTTATTGAGCTTACCGAAATGTCAGGCAATCAGGTAACTCGATTAATTAATCGAAAATGAAAATAACAGCGTCATCAATCAGTTGAGAGGGGAAGATTAATCTCCATTCTTTTTTCTCCCCCTCCCATCACTTTTCCCCTCTCTATTTTATTATATAAAATAATCTAGGTCAGGTATTTTATTAAAATCTATTTATTCTCGTATGTGTGAATTATCAAAGCATGAAAATCTAACGATTAATAATAATAAACAAAGGAAAGCGTAATAATTTTTCAATTTCGATTTTTGTTAGGAAAGTTTTATTTTATTTTATTTTATTTTTTTTCCTGGAAGGAAAATGTAATAAATATTTGTTTGTAAACAATGAATATGATAGTCCCATTTAAATAATTACAAACATTAACCGGAAGGATATGAGAGTGGCAGGTGAGTTTTTATACTAACAATGGAAGTAATTACACGTTTAATCATTTTTTTACTTCTAAAAAATATACTCTTATAAATAATTTTATATTCGAGAGTTCTTTCAAAAGAATTAAAATAATTTTTAACCAATCTATTCTCTAAGCAAAAATATTAACTGAAATCAGCGTTATTTCATTTTAACACCTCCTTGCCTCAGTTTGATATTCTATAAGCAAAAAAACTTTAAGGTCAAAGCGTTAACATATAGTCAATAGTGTCAAACGGGGTGCTTTTAATTAGGGAACCGACCGAATATTCGGCTTCGGGGCCGTAGTTTCTGTTTCGGTCAAAAAGTAGCCGAAACCTGAGTCTGATAAGATGGGATGAGACTCGCATGCAAAAAAAAAGGTCAAATGATTTGCAAAAGCGGAAAAGGTGCGGAAAATTTAGTCTCCCTAAAAAAAAAGGTAAGATTACACGGGG